>PVJI01031574.1:0-13002 GCA_004026765.1 Micronycteris hirsuta
AGGGCAAATAGGAGGCGACTAAAAACTTCCTTGTTCTGAAGTCTGCTTTGTCTGAAATTAGTAGAGCTCCTCCACTTTTCTTTTGATTTGCATTACCATAGTATAACTTTTTCTATCTCTTACTTTTAATGTATCGGGTCTTCATATTTAAAGTGAATTTCTACATCTAACAATTATTGTATTTGGATCATTCACATTTAACATGATTATTGATATGGTTCGATTAATATCTACCATGTTTATAACTGCTTTCTACTCTATATTTGCTCTATTTTCCTCCTTGTTTTTCTGCCTTCTCCAATTTTAACTGGAGAATTTTATATTCCATTTTATCTCATCTCATGTGTTATGGTATCCTTTTTAAAACATCAGTTTAGGGGTTTCCCTGGCATTTACAATACACATTTTTAACTGATGTGTCACTTCTAAATAATAGTATAACACTGTAATTCCTGTTCTTCCCTCCCATCCCTTATGGCATTGCTGTTACTCATTTTGCTTATCTATATTCTATAATCACCCAATTCATTGTTATTGCTATTGCCTTAAACCAATTTTTAAAGTAAGTATGAATGACAGTACTAATTTCAGACAATTGTAATACAAAACCAAAAGCACTGAGTGAGAGTGATGGTCATTTTGTTCCTGTAAGAAGTATATTGCAAACTTACAATTAAACATTTAGAAAATGTCATAAGCAACATAGCATATATATGGGACTACATAAAATTAATAGCATTAAAATGTCAGGAAAAATTAAAGTTGTTGTGGTTGACATTAACTTATTTCTCAGCGTTTAAATTGGCAAGTAGTGAAAATAAATTAAGACATGGAATTTTTATTATTTTAATAAAATCATTAAATGATCTATAAACTGAGAGTGAAACTTTCTTTTAAGTAGTTACAAAACATTTTTAAAAACCAGTCACATTAGGTCACAAATATTTATAGTATTTATTTTCTAACTTAAATGTTCTATAAATTAAAATTACTGATGAAAGTTTAAACAAAATACCTGATGACTGAGGAATTTAAAACATTCTTAAATAACTACTGGGTGAAAGGCATAATTGAAAGTATAACACATTTAGAAAATGATGAAAACAACCAAAGAACTAATCAAGAGATTACATATACAGCCAATGCAGGGTTGAAACCCAAAGTAATTTTAATTACTTTAAATGATTTTATTACTTAAATATTTGACTCAAATGTATTTTTAATCTAAGAAGCATAATTCATTCATTTAACCAATACAATTGCCACCTACAAGGCGCCATGCATATTATAGACACTGGGGATATAACACAATGCTGCAGCAGTGGACACTGTCTCTCCCGCGTGAAGCCTACCATCCTGAAGTTAAAAGCAGAAACTGAGTAAATAAAAGCAAAATTGATTAATAAATGCAAAAGATGGTTGTAAAGTATATGAAAGCAAGTAATATGCTGCAATAATTCATTTCTAAAATAAATTATAAAAATAAAGCATAGCTATACATTCTTAGATTAAGCAAATGAAATACTATATGCATTTGAAATATTTTGTAAAATATATGGTTTCTCACAAAATATAAATAGCCAAAATTGTTTCATAAAGAAGTCCATAAACATGCAAGATATTAAAACATTAACTATTGCTTTCAAGAAAACCAAAGTACTTAAAACTCTAAGGTTGCAGTATTTTCATTATGCTGCAGAAAAAAAGAGATATGAGAAGCACAGGTGTCATTAGAAGAAACCTGACATCCCAAGTATATTCCTACTGATCATACTGCATAAGATTTAAAAATAAAATTTTAATAAGATAATAAAAACTGTCTACTTTAAATCAACATTAGTATTATTAAAAAACAGTAACATACCCATTAAAATGGGGAACAAGATGCCTGTTATTATATAAAATCACTTAGAAAATTCTTGCCAGTTCAATACAAGAAAAAGAAATGAGGCATAGATCTCAGAAAGAATATTTTAATTTTTCAGAAAATATTTTTACATTAATTTATAAGATTAATTATATATATCTAGATATCCCAAGAAAATGGAGTGACTATCTCTTAACATTCATAAGACTTTCTTGGGTATATATAACCCAAATAATAAGTTAATAATTTTCCTCCATAACATCAATAAAGGAATAATACTCCATTCAAAATATTAGTATAAATTATAAAATTTCTACAAATAATCTTAAGAAAAATATGTGGGGCCTATAAAGACAGCCACAGACTTTTACAGGGGGATGTATAATGCTTAAATTAGCATATATCATGGTTCTACACACACAGATTACTTTATATTTTTATTCTTTCTATATTAATTTATAGAAGTAATCATCTTTTTCTAAAATCCCTTTTGAAATTTGACATCATGACACTACATTTCATTGGGAAGAAATCAAGCTAACGTTAGAAAAAAAGTATGAGAAAAGAGTAAAAACTAAGAAGGCACTTAACATTCCAGATATAAACAATACATTATGAGTAGAAAATAAAAATACTGCCATTGGCCTGGAATTTAACTAGGACTATTTCCCCACCAAAAGAGACATTTTCCTATATACTTTGTATAACAAAGGGGAATAAAAGAAACAGAAAAATAATATCTGAGCACAAAAGAAAGATTATTACTATATGGTAACTGTAACATAAGAGTATTATTGGGAGAAAAGTATTTATATATCATGTTCCAAATTATATCCTAGATTACCATGAAACTCAAACTTTATGAATAATATTATATTATACATAGTGGAATATCTAATTTAAGGTCGGAAATAGACTTTCAACCTCTTGTTCTAGACTACAGCTCCTGTTTTCTTACCAATCTGTGTGTGTGTGTGTGTGTGCAACTGCAGCTATCTTCAAATCTAATGAGACACAAATATGAACACAGTCTCCTTCTTGAGTTCCCACAGAGCTCAGTTAACACAGGCCTTAGAATTTAAACAAATTTTATAAAAGGCTACATAACTAAGTCACAAAGCAAAAAACAAAAGTTTGAAACATTTCTAACATTTAACACTGAAATAAATGTGAACTATACATACATTTTTAAAAGAATATGAAAATATACAAGATTTTTTCCAACCTGCTTATTCCAGTTCAGGATCGTGGGTGGCGGAGCCAGTCCTGGCAGCTCTGGGCACCAGGTAAAACCCACCCTGGACAAGACACCTTTCCACTGAAGAGTGCACTCACACACTCACACTCACTTAGACCGGAACACTTTATACATGCCAGTTCACCTCAAATGCACATCTCTGGGATGCAGGAGGAAACTGGATCCTCAAAGAAAACCCATGCAGACATGGGAAGAAAGTGCAAACATTCCATACAGACTGTGGTCCTGGCCAGGAACTGATTATTTTTCTCCTCATCAACATTATAACAGCCTTATTTGAAGAATATGAAGACGTACCAAAGAAAACCTGCCTTACATGATTCTGAATAAAAGTCTCTGCAAAAGGCTCCTTTCAGAGCAAAAGGCCTAAACCAAACATGAGATTCTATCCTAGAGAGAATGCAGCACTCTTGAAAAATAGCAGTTTTCTAACAAGATTCAAGAAATCCAAAAGTCACTTTTAACAACAGTAAAAGCATACTGACAGCTTCAAATCAACAGTTTATCTGGTTTATACATACTCACCTATTTTGAAAAATATACTAAAAGACAAGAATATAGTTATTTTATGACTTTTAGTTTACCTACATGTTTCTCTTATTTTATACTGTTTATATAATACAAGCTCTGTCTAGAAAGTATCCAGCCTTGCACTATAAAAAATGGAGACATTTATTGAAGATGCAAGATACAAGAAACATTGTACATAGAAGAATGATGCCATAGGCCCCTTCAAAGTAACCACCTTGGGCCCTGGCTGGTGTAGCTCAGTGGATTGAGCGCAGGCTGGGAACGAAAGGGTCCTGGTTCGATTCCCACTCAGGGCACATACCTGGGTTGTGGGCCAGGTCCCCAGCGAGGGCCATGTGAGAGGCAACCATACATTGCTGTTTCTCTCCCTCTCTTTCTCCCTCCCTTCCCCCCTCTCTAAAAATAAATAAATAAACAAACAAACAAAGTAACCACCTTGGGACCTCACACAGTTCTCCCAGTCACCATCAGTTGTCGAGCCCAATTGTATTTTCCTGAATCTCAATAAGGGTCTGAAATCTCTTCCTTTTCAAAGGTGATTTTAGTTTAGGGAAAAGCCAGGAGTCACAATGCACCAGATCTGGGCTGCAGTGGGGACTGAGTCACCTGTGTGATTTGATGTTTCACCAAAAGTCTCTGCATGAGATGTCATGCGTAAGTGGGCACACTGTCATGATGAAGCTGCCAATCACCAGTTGCCCATAGCTGAAGCCTTCTGAATCAACCAAATAGTTTCCATGGAGGAATGTTTAAGCTTAACAAAATTTGATACAGATTCATTGCTCTGCTCATTCAGTCACTGTGAATGCAACATCTACACAGGCATCTACCGCCCCCACTGACTAGTACAGTGAAGATATCATTGTTCATTCATGTGCATTCCAGGCAACATTCCTTGGCTGCCAGGTTACACCAATGTCTCACAACCTGTTCTTGTTATATTAACAATGGCTGGAATTTTTCTGGATAGATCTCATACGTATTCATTTAAGAATATATTGTTAAAAACCATTACAGTCCTGACTGGCATGGCTCAGTGGATTGAGTACCAGCCTGTGAACCAAAAGGTTGCTGGTTTGATTCCCGGTCAAGGCACATGCCCAGATTGTGGGCCAGGTCCCCCATGGGGGATGTGCAAGAGGCAACCAATCGATGTATCTCTAGCACATCAATGCTTTTCTCCCTCCCTTCGCCTCTCCCTAAAAATAAATAAATAAAATCTAAAAAAATCATTACAGACATATTGGATTCAGCATAAGCCATATGTATTTACTTTATAACATTTCCAGTAATAATTATTCTTTGCAGGCGAACTTCAATTTTTCAACATGTTTCAACTGAAAAACTGATTTTGTTCTCAATGTGAACAACAAAAATTTCATTTAAAAAGATCATCAAGACACCTGAGAATCATTATTATAAAATGAAAATACCTGATAGATACTACCTATAATAAGAAAAAATAAGAATGTCAAAACAATTCACCAGACCCAGTGGTGATCATCTGTTAGCTACATTTTGACATGCTGAATACAGCTGTTCTGGGCTTCAACTAATGTGACAAGATGTTAGTCTTTATCTACTTCAAAGACATGTTTTGAAGAAAGAATTATTCAAGTATAAGTTGTAAATCAACTGTACAATAACAAGAATATGAATAGGTTCAGGCAGCTGAGCAACAGAAAATGCAATAAGGAATGTGTGACTTACTGTTTCATGATTACTCTCGATGGATATTCAACACGCAAATTTAACATATCAGGCAGTTTCTTAGTATGATAGAAGGAAGACAGTCTTCATTTTAAACCAACTAAGCACCTCAACAAGGAGAAACCACTGTAAGCCACCTATAATAGTGTAACTATTTAAAATCATGAAGACATGTTGAGATGGAATACAAAAGAAAAAGTAGTCAATATGGCTGTACCTCTCAAAAAGCATTATATTCTAGGAAAATATGAAGATTATAGGTTCTTTTGTATAGTTCATCATATTTTATTTACATCCTCAAGCTGTAAACCAGCTGCCAAGTAAAGACTGTCATTCAGGGATTTACCCTGACGTAGTTAAGGAGCTGGGCAGAGAGAATGTTACTAGAGCAAGAAGCTCCATCGACAAGGTGCAAAGAGTAGCAGGTAAATCTGGAGGGGAACTGGTTGTGTGAAGTGGAGGAGAGGAACAAGAAGCACCATCTTTCAAGACTAAGGAGAGTTGAAAACAAGCTCTTGAAGTTAAGTTATACCAACTTCCCTCTTCAATTCCGTTGTTTTAAACAAACTATAATAACACCTCATGTAACACATTTTTTCCATGCAAAAATTATATGCCTACTCACAGGTAACCATTCATCTGGTTTTGGCTCAATCTTTTACTTTAATGAAAGCCTAGTAACATTATTTAAACAACTTCTTGTGAGATCACATTCCCACATAGCTGTAAGCTAACATGTGGTCTCAGAAGTGCTCATCTCAGCCTGGCTGGTGTAGCTCAGTGGATTGAGCACGGGCTGGGAACCAGAGGGTCCTGGTTCGATTCCCAGTCGGGGCACATGCCTGGGTTGCGGGCCAGGTCCCCAGTGAGGGCCATGTGAGGAGCAACCATACATTGCTGTTTCTCTCCCTCTCTGTCTCCCTCCCTTTCCTTCTCTCTAAAAATAAATAAATAAAATCTTAAAAAAAACCCAAACTAAAAAAAAAAAAAAAAGAAGTGCTCATCTCAGTATATTAGTTGGCCCAATATCTTTTAGCCCTAACTATAGATCAGGCCATATTTGGGATTTTATATATATATATAAATATAACTATAGAGTTAACAGTTTCTAAACATACAAATTGTCAATTTCATAGCAATAAAGAGCACCTAGATAAGCTCAAGTTTAGGTCTTCTGAAAACTAGATTAAAAAAAGTTTAGTATCAAGTGCAGAGCTGAAGTGTGGCATCATTTATACATCAGTGTTGAACTCATGAAAACAGACTAAAATAGAACAATTCAAGATCAGGCATTTTCTAATTGAGATACATTCTCAAGCACAGGAAAAAATGTATTGAATATCTATACTTTCCATTCTAACATTTAAGACAGTTTAAACAAAATGTTAATGTAAATCTTAGTTCATTTGCCCCTTTCACGATAGAAGCTAAGTCTGTCATATTCCTGTTATAACTCCTCTGTTTTGCATATTGTAGGTGAATTATTAAATGATTAGTAATTAAATATTAAATGGGTGAATACTATGTGAGAGCACAGATGAAAGAATTCTCTAGTGTCATATTTGCTACTGATTTAGCTAAAACTTTGTCATTATCCTAACAGACCTTACTTCTCCACCTTCCCCCCTGTGTCTGACCTGATTCACATAAATTATATTGTTTCTTTTTCAAAATCCTTCTATTCCTGATTCTTTCAAAAAAAATAAATGGTGCTAAATATTTACATTTTAATATTTTAATAATAAAAATGCTCATAGTTTTTGGTAATATATTAGATTATGGAAATGAAGGAGTCTTCCCAGAATAAAGGGCTTCCCAGCATAAGCAGTCAGCGAAGGATAAAGGAAATATGGCCACTGATAGTTCTAGGAAGGCATTTCTCCCTCCCAGTTACTTGCTTCCTCATAATGATGCAATTTTTTTTTAAACAACCAAAAGCACCTGTATGCTAAAGCTTGGGTTACTATCATATATACAAACAGCCACTTATTATTAGATACCTTTAGGTATCCATCTCAAAACAGTAAAATGCCAGTGTCTCTCTCTTCTCTCTCCATGTTGAACCCTGAGAGAACTCTTTTATTCTGGATTCTCTCCTACAAAATCAATAGTTCCGCTTAGGAGTCAATGTTGACATCAACAACACACCTCCAGTTTCTACTGTGAGGTAAAATGTCACCTTTGAAATGCATTACCGTTCAAACTGAATTATTCAATCCAACTTTGTCTCAGTTTTCCCCAAACTAAATCCCTGTCACCTCTTTGCATCTCTGCATGCTGTAAGCACTCTGTCTGGGAAAGAAGGCTTCGCCATCTGCCACCCTCTCCCGTGACTATCAGTGGGGCCTCAACCACACAGCTCTCCCGCCAGCCTTCCGAAGTCCGGTTTCCCCATAACTGTCACTGGAAGGTAGCCACACAATCAAGCTAACACAGCAATGGGAATTTCTTAGTGAAATCAAACTTTTTCCACTTAGTATCACTTAAAATGGGCTAAGAGCCTAAAGAAATGAAGTAAAACAGAGCTCTGTTTGTGGGCTAGTGGAAAGGGCGTCAGTGGAAGACAACAGGAGAACACTGAAGTTTCAGAAATCTCCCAATGTCATTTTTCAAACACTCCAAAAAATGTTTTAAAGCAACATTTTCTTGAGTAATATGTATAGCATTTATCAATAAAATGTAGACATTTAGTCAGATGTGTACATTTAAAATTGTTCTAATGAGGGGGTTTCTAAGCCACATCAAGTCTAGATATTATCTAACAGTGGAATATGAAGGGTAATAAACTTGAACCTGAAATCGCAGACTATTTACTAAAATAAAATTAATATTTTTACCATGTTCACATTTTTGTAAGAAAAAATGTATAAAATATCTTAAATATTCTTATTTAACTACTAATCTTTTTAACAAGAACTCTATTTTCTTTATGGTTTTGCCACCAGTCAATCTATGAACTTGGAAGGTACCAGGAAGATTAGGAAAGGATTTAAGAATACTAATGTCACAAGCAAGAACCTAGTATTCATCAGTAAACTAGTAAATTGCTTTCATGGAACAAACAGTGCTTGCTTGTTCTTTTAAGACAGAAGATACTTTATGGTTAAAATGTTGATGGTTGACATTCCTTTAAAAGAAAATTGTTAAAAAAAGAGACAGGAGATTGTTAATAGGTCATAGGTCCTAGAAAGGAAACAGAACCAAAGTCCTTAGAATAGGTAAAAAGGTGAGCCCCAGATAAAAGGTGGCAAAGCAGGAGAGAAGGTAAGCAAGATGCAGTAATATTGCAGGGGAATTTTCCAATCATGTCTGGCTATTTCTGTGCTATGTGCAAAAGCATATGAGGCCCCTGAGGATTCGGCTGCTGGTGAACATCCTACAAATCTTCATTGGTTTGGTGTTTCCAGTTGGATACCAATCCTCTGAGTTCACATTCCTGTGCACGTGAGGCCCGAGGGTCGCTACTGTTGTTCAAATACTCGCTGCCGCGGCTCCCATAATGCATATGGTCGCCTGAGAACAGAACCCAGAGGAGGAGCAGGACCAGGAGGACATGGCAACTTCTCAGGTAATTTTACAACAATCATGTTATAAGCGTATGTTACATCAGTTCAATTGGTAAGATCTAACTCTCCTCTAATGATACAGAAACATTTTCAAAAAAAATAAAACACTAGGAGGAGAAAAAAGTGGTGGCGAGATGGGGGGAGCAGAGTCCACTTCCTCCTGCCCACTAGTGAAACACCTAGCTGATTTTCTGAGGAACAGAGCAAACACCCAACAGTATTCCAGCATATATGAAGATTGGTGACCAAGATTACAGGGGAAATTGAACGATCATATGGTGAGACATTAAAACCTAGAGTTGTGAAGAGAACAGAGTTAGACCCAGACAAGGGTCAGTCCAAAAAACAAAGACAGTGACACAAAATTAACTTTGTTACTCCACAGAAGTTGACATATCAATTTAAGAAATGGGCTAGCAAGAAGAGTCTCACAAACAATGGGAAGACAAAGAAACAAGCCCCAAACGAAAGGAAAGGAGGAAGCCCCAGAAAGAATGATAAATGAAACAGAGGCAAGCTACCTATCAGAAACTGAGTTCAAAGCACTGGTTATCAGGAAGCTCAAGAAGCTCGAGAAGCTTGATGAACTCACAGAAAATTACCAGAAACTACAGGGAAACTATAATGAACAAATTGCAAACTATGTCAACATGACAAAGGAAATAGAAACTATCCAAAAGGGCCAAGAGGAAATGAAGAATACAATATCTGAACTGAAGAACACAATAGAAAGAATCAAAAGCAGGCTCGATGAAGCAGCGGATCAGATCAGTGAGCTGGAGGACAAGGTAGAAAAAACACCCAGAAAGAGCAAGAAAAGGAAAAGAGGCTCAGAAAAGAATGAAGAAGTATTCAGGGAAATTCAGGACAACATGAAACATAATATTTGTATAATAGGGATACCAGAAGGAGAAGAAGAAGAGCAAAGGATAGAAAACCTGTTTGAAAAACTTCCCTAATCTGATGAGAGAAAAAGTCACACAAATCCAGGAAGCAGAGAGTCCCAATCAAAAGGAACCCTAACAGGCCCACTTCAAGACACATCATCATTAAAATGGCAAAATTCCAAGGCAAAGAGAGAATCTTAAAGGCAGTGAGGCAGAAACAGGAAGTAACATACAAGGGAGCCCCAATAAGGGTAGCAGCTGACTTCTCAATGGAAACACACCAAGCCAGAAGAGAATGACAAGAAATATTCCAAGTAATGAGAACCAGAGGCCTGCAACCAAGACTACTCTACCCAGCAAGGCTCTCAATCAAGATAGATGGCCAAATAAGGAGCTTCCCAGACAAAAGAAGTTTAAAAGAATACACCTCCACCAAACCAGCTCTGCAAGAGATGCTAAAGGGACTGATCTAAGGAAAGGAAGGGAAAGAGAGAGAGAGAGGAACACAGGAACAAAAAAAAGTGGCAATGAATAAGTACCTATCAATAATAACCTTAAACGTAAATGGATTAAATGCTCCAATCAAAAGACATAGAATAGCTGAATGGATAAGAAAGCATGATCCACACATATCACATATGCTGCCTACAAGAGACCCACCTCAGGACAAGAGACTTACACAGACTGAAAGTGAAGGGCTGGAAACAAGTTTTCCAAGCAAATAAACAGGGAAAAAAAGCCGGGGTAGCAATACTCGTATCAGACGAAAAACACTTCAAAAAAAGGACCATAGAGAGACCCAGAAGGACACTTTATAATACTCAAGGGAAGAATCCACCAAGAAGACATAAATATTGTAAATATATATGCACCCAACACAGGAGCACCCAAATACATAAAGAAAATCTCGGAAGACTTCAAGAAAGATATTGACAGCAACACTGACGTGTTGGTCAACCCAGAATGGACTTCACTGATATATATAGAGGCTTTCACCCCAAAGCTAAATACACATTCTTTTTAAACGCACATGAACCATTTTCAAAAATAGACGATATGATACAAAACAAGCCTCAAAAAATTCAAGAAAACTGAAATCATATCAAGTATTTTCTCTGACTACAAGGGACTGAAATTAGAAACCAACCCAAAGGAAAAAAAACACAAAACACTCAAAATCATGGAGACTGAATAGCATGCTATTAAACAATGAATAGGTCAAGGACGAGATTAGGGAAGAAATCAAAAAGTTCCTTAAAACAAATGAAAATGAACTAACAACCCAAAACATATGAGACACAGTGAAGGCAGTCCTGAGAGGGAAGTTCATAGAGATACAGGCCTACCTCAAAAAAATAGAAACATTTCAAACAAACAACTTAACCCTACGCCTACAAGAACTTGAGGAACAACAACAAAGACAACCCAGAGCAAGTAGAAGGAAGGAAATAACCAAGATCAGAGCAGAATTAAATGACATAGAAAGTAAAAGCACAATTCTAAGGATCAATAAATCCAGGAGCTGGTTCTTTGAAAAGGTAAACAAAAACTGACAAGTCTTTAAGCAGGCTCATCAAAAAAAAAAAAAAAAAGAGAGAGAGAACCCAAATAAACTCAATCAGAAATGAAAGAGGAGATATTACAACTGACACCACAAAAATACAAAGGATTGTAAGACACTACTATGAAGAACTGTATGCCAAGAAATTTGAAAACCAAGGTGAAATGGACAAATTTCTAGAAAAATATAGTCTTCCAAAACTCAATGAAGAAGAAGCAGAAAGCTTGAACCGACCAATAACAGCAGACAAAATTGAAGCAGAAATCAAAAAACTGCTGACACACAAAAGCCCTGGACCAGATGGTTTCACAGGAGAATTCTACAAAGCATTTAAGGAGGAACTAACACCTATCCTTCACAGACTATTCCAAAAAATTCAAAATGATGGAAGACTCCCAAACTCTTTTTATGAAGCCAGCATCATCCTAATCCCAAAACCAGGAAAAGACACAACAAAGAAAGAAAACTTCAGGCCAATATCACTGATGAACATTGACACTAAAATTCTCAACAAAATATTAGCAAACCGCATCCAGCAATACATTAAAAAGATCATACACCGTGAGCAAGTGGAATTCATCCCAGGGATGCAAGGATGGTACAATATTCACAAAACAATAAACGTGACACATCACATAAACAAATGCAAAGACAAAAATCACATGATCATATCAATAGATGCAGAAAAAGTATTCGATAAGGTGCAGCATCCATTTATGATAAAAACACTTAGCAAAGTGGGAATAGAGGGAGCATTCCTCAACATAATAAAGGCCATATATGAGAAACCTACAGCCAACATTATACTCAATGGACAAAAACTAAAATCTTTCCCACTAAGATCAGGAACAAGACAAGGTTGTCCACTATCACCACTTCTATTCAACACAGTACTGGAAGTTTTAACCACAGCAATCAGACAAGAAAAGGAAATAAAAGGTATCCAAACTGGAAAGGAAGAAACAAAACTGTCATTGTTTGCAGATGACATGATAGTGTACTTAGAAAATCCTATAGACTCTGCCAAAAAACTACTCGACCTAATAATTGAATTTGGCAAAGCAGAGGGATACAAAGTCAATGTCCAAAAATCAAAGGCATTTTTGTATAACAACAGTGAAACAGCAGAAACAGAAATCAGGAAAAAAATCCCATTTGATATAGCAACAAAAAAAAATAAAATACCTGGGAATAAACCTAACCAAGGAGGTAAAAGACCTGTACTCAGAAAACTACACAACGCTGAGAAAGAAGTCGTGGAAGACACAAATAGAAACATATACCATGCTCATGGATTGGAAGAATCAAGATCATCAAAATGTCCATACTCCCCAAAGCAATTTATAGATTCAATGCAATCCCTATCAAAGTTCCAATGGCATATTTCACAGATATAGAACAAACACTTCAAAAATTTATATGAAACCATAAACGACCTCGAATATCAGCTGCAATTTTGAGAAAGAAGAACAAAGCAGGAGGGATCACAATTCCTGATATCAAACTGTATTACAAGGCCACTGTAATCAAAACAGATTGGTACTGGCATAAAAACAGACAGATAGACCAATGGAACAGAATAGAGAGCCCAGAAATAAACCCAAGTCTCTACGGGCAATTAA
>PVJI01031575.1:0-12988 GCA_004026765.1 Micronycteris hirsuta
ACACACACACACACTCACACTCACACACACACACGCTCAAGGAAGGGCCTGGAGGCAACAGGAGGTGGAAGATGCTGCACCTGGCACAGGGCACCTGGCTCTTAGTTCAGTTTGCATATAGTTTGTAATCACAGGTCTGCCTTATGTTAGGTGATCCCTGCTCCCAAGGGTAGAAAGAAGAGCTTTTGTCCCCAAAGTAGCCACAAAATGGCACGGTCCCCAAGATTTGACACTTACATCTTCTATTACTACCCATGGGATTAAGTGGAACGCTTTTTAGGTTGGACCACAGGACAAGTTAAACAAGTCATGGTTCTCCTCAAATATTTCCCACTGAGATCATAGCTGTCCCTCTACTCATTAAAGTTTTCCATTCGAACACTCCTATCCTCTCTAACTCAAGACTTCAGTTCTTTCCTCTTGTCTACCTTAAGCAACCAATGCCCAGAAAAGATGCATAGGTCAAAACTGACCCTACATTTAAAAATGTAGTGTGTACAAACATGTACTTATCAGTGTAGAAAATGGTCTGGATAGACACTGGACCAGAGAGAGTGGGTATCTTTGGGAAGGGGAGTGAAGCTAGAGCAGGGACCCAAGAGACTGGTGCTTTGTCTATGCTATTTGTTTCTGTGTATATCTTTATAATTTTAAAAATGTTTAATGATGAGTGGTGAAATTTTAATTGCATAAACTAATTCTTGCCTAAAGCAAAAAAGGGTACACAGACATAAGTAGCTTAAGAGGATTGATTTATTCCCAACATCATCATATTTGAGTCTATTTTTCCTTCCTTCTTTAAAAAAAATTATTTATTTATTTTTTGGAAAACAGTAAGGGAGAGAGAAAAAGAGGGAGAGGAATATCAATGTGCAAAAGAAACACCGATCAGTTGACTCCCATGCACCCCTAGCCAGGGACCCGGCACATACCCCAGGCCTATGCTCTGACTGGGAATCGAACTGGTGACCCTTCAGCCTGTGGGACAAGGCCCAACCCACTGAGCCACACCAGTCAGGGCGAGTCTACTTTTCTTAAAAAGAATATATTATGCGATAGTTACGATGAAAAAAAAAAAAAAGGAATAAAGAACAACACAAATTCATGCCCTCAGCCTCTAGTTAAGAAATAAAACACTGCCACCACCGAGAACGTGCCCCGCACACCCTCCTCGTCTCTTCTCTGTGACAATTCCAAAAGTAGCAAGAATGCCTCATCTCTCCATAACCACGCAGTGACTGCTGCAGGAGTTGTTCTATGTTGTCCAGATGGGGTTTCCAGAAAATACCTCTCAGAAAGCAGAGAGAAGGGTTTGAGGAAAGCCTTGGGCTGATTTTTTCCTGTTTTGTGTCACCTGCAATAATCCTTCCTGCCTTTGGCAAGAAGGTGTTAGTCAGAGGAAGGCCAAGACAAAAGCAGCAGCCCCTCTGGAGCTACACAAGGATGGCCCCACTTCCTGGGAGCACGTTCCCTGCGACTGCCCTGTCCTGTCCTCCGTGGCTGCGGCGATGAAGAGCTCTCGTCGGTTCGCCAGTGTGCGGGTCGGGGCAGGCCACCCCATCAGCACGTTTGTGACCCTATTGTTAGATGACACTTTCTGCAAACTGTACATCAAAGGGATTAGAGAGTGCAGTGAATAAAATCTTTTGTGTTCATTTTTATTAGCACTTGAAATTGATTTTTTTCTGATACCATTTTTACGTTCTGCAAACTCAAGTGTGATGGATGTGTCTTTGGAAATTAGTGACATAATTACAGACACTGTTCCTCCTAGATCACTTGCTGGTGATAGTTAGAGATGTTCTTCACTCCTTTTTCTCAGCAGACTTGAGAAGCTCAAGTTGATTTCATGTAAATGAACTGAAAAATGTTCACAAAATTAAGATATCAAAGAGAACCACAAACTAAGTTTTTTCCCAATGGCGAAGACTCTGTTTTTGATTGTTAACCCTCCCCCCCCCATTTTTTTGTGGCAGAGGGGAGGGGGGAATTACTGTTTCAAGTTTTTGTTGTTTGCTTTTCTGAAAGAAATGACATTTAAATAATGATGACTATATTAATTTACCTGTATGTTAGTGCCAATTGATAAGGCTTGCAATGCCCCTCAATTTCATAACTGCACATAGGATATGACCCACCTACATTGTCTAAGACAGTACCTAGAGCTCTACCAACGGGCAGCATCAATTTCACATGTATGTCAGTCTGAGTGAATGCGAAGGGACAGCAAACCCACAGCAGAACGTCCTCTCACGTCTCTCAATCAGAGAGAGGTGTTCTCTGGGCCTGACTCGTCTGTCCCTTGCAGAGCCCGGATGGAAATGGAAAGGATTCACTGATCAAAATATCAGATGTAGATCCATCTGGTTCAGACCTCTCTCCTTAACACCATCCAAAGAGCTCCTCTAACTGGAAAAATTAAAAAGTCACAAGAAAACCAACTGGGAACTGAAGTACATTAACCATCTATCATCTATCTAAAATCATAATATATGCTGTATCATCACATATATCATAATATCTTATATAATTTACTGAAAGTTGACTGAAATATAGCCAAATATACCATAATTTCAAATAAAAGCTCTGTTTCCAAAATGGCCTGCCGCCAGCCCCTCCTCCCGGACCGCAGGCCCTCAGCCGGTGGGCGTGGGGATGAGGCTGCCGACCGGCTCCTGCCACTCCCTTCTTTCACCATCCCGACCGAGTGTGTCTGGTGCGCCTCTCGGTCTCAGTCTCAACCGAATTTCATGCCGATGTGGTCATGACATTTGTCCTCACAAATCAGGTAATTGGAGGTGAGCCTTAATTATTTTACCTTCATTTTATAGACAGAACAAATAAGGCCAGAGATGTTCTAACTTGCCTAAGATCCTGTTAGTCAGTACTGAAGTCAGGGCTAGAATTCCAAATTTCTAGCCCCCAGCGTACCTTTCTTCACCCCAGAATACTCTCAGAAGAACGATTGAAAGATGTTAATTAAGAAAATGCTAATTAACAAGTGCACTTTGGGAAAACCCTATTATTACATTCAGGAATGTCAAGAGAAAATGCACATTTGCCTAAGTCCTATCTTTGACATGATGCACTTTCTTGGAGATAGTAAAACTGTTTTTGTGGTGTGTTTATTGGGATTTGAGAGAGGACACTTGCTTAAGATGTCTATTTCAAAGGATCCCAGCAACTCTGGAGTCCTATGAACTTTTGCTGTGTTTGAATTTGCCATCAGTTTCTTGTCAAATGTGTTAGCATTTCATGTCAGCAGGAAATAAGCCAGAAAATGAGAAAATTAGCCAGAAGAATCCAATGCCCTTGATTTCATAGTGGGTTTTATGAAGTTAACATCAGGTTCTTTTTTGGCCAACAATGATTAATTCTTGTAATGATTCAGTTTGCTTTTGCCACAACTTGTCGAATACACTTTTCTTGCATAATCTTCTCTCACAACTTTTCTGGTTAAAAAAAAAACAAAACTTAAGACAACTAACACATAAAAAGGAAATTTTTGGCCATTCCCACGGATTGGAGTTAAACTCAGGGTCTGTTTTCGTCCTTCACCTTGAACTGGACTAGAGCCAATGAGGCCCAACTCTACGAGCAAAGCAGAGAAGTACTACTTCATCAGAATGAGGTGACTCTCCTTTTCCTGTTGAGAGAGGGGACTCTGGAGGCAGTCATGGCATGCTGTGCTTGCCATCTCTCCAAAGGTAACAACGGGGTTGATGCATCCCCATAACCAGTAGTTTCACAGCTCACACTCTGCTAAATACCCTTAATTCCCTTAAAGCTGCACTTCGAAGATAAGTCCTGAGATGGAGACCTTACTTCTCTGCTTGAACATGTTGTGGTTTGTTCCTCCTGCATCTAAAGCTAGACCGGATTGTGTCTAGACCGCAGGGAGGGACCAGAGCTGAGCCCGCCATCTCCCGCATGCTCACAGGGCTCCAGCTGGTTTCTGAACTGCCACATCCTGGGCTGCATGGCCTCTTCTCCGAGTGCAACACAGTCTCCGGTGCTGACATTGCCCCCGGCACAGAGGCCGTGTGTATGTGCACTCCGAAGAGGGCTGGAAGCTACTGGAGGAGAAGAGGCCTCATGTTTACAGATTCCCGTTCTCACTGGGGGTCCACAGTCCTCATGTCAATGAGGAGGTTAAATAAACATCTTGCATCAGACAGGCAGATCACATTGTCCTGTGGCATCTAAATAAATCCAGGCATTTCAACCCTCAAAATCTACTTCTCACTCATGTTTTCTGTGAATTAATGTTTGATTGCAGCTCTGTTGCTTACGTCCTCCCTTTGGGACCACAGCTGCCATTGCACCCTGTGCTCAGGACAGTACTGGTTATCACGCCAGAGAGGAGGGAGGACCTAGAAAACCACACAGTGGCTGTTAAAACTGAAATCGGTTCTCAGCATTTTGCTCATGTTTCATTGGCCAAAGCAAGTCAGGTGGCCACACTGGTTATCTGTCAGGTTGGAGAATATAAGCTGCCCCAGGCAAAGCTAGAGCGTATTTGTGAGCAGTAAAACAACCAGTGATGCTAATGAAATGTTAGACCCATACTTTCCAACACTTTCAGTTCACAAGCATTTTGATAGGCCAGTGACCACCCAGCCTGCTCACGCTCAGCTGTCCGCCAAAGCACTGTTTACGTGCGCTGGGTACCCTTTGAACCACATCAAAATTGCCAATTTCTTCCTTTACCCTTAATTACATAAATATTACATAAATATATTCTTGTGAAATATGCACACAAGAAAACGAGAGCAGTCTTACAGTTCTTAAAACAATTAAAAATTGAAATGCGGTATGACCCAGCCATCCCACTTCCAGACGTATCTCCTAAAGAAAGGAAGGCAGGGTCTGGCAGAGACATGCGCACACCCGTGCTCGTACCAGCACGAGTCACAGTTGCCAGAAGGTAGAAGCAGCCCAAGTGCCCATCTGTGGATAAATGGTTAACTAGAACAGGGTATTTAGACACAATGAACTTATTTTTCAGCCTTAAATAGGCAGGAAAAATGTTAAAGCCTTTACGCTAAGGGAAATAAGCTAGTCACAAAAAGATAAATACCGTATGACTCCTCTTGTATAAAGTATTGAAAGTGGTTAAATTCGCGGAGACAGAAAGCGGAGTGGCGGTTGCCAGGGACAGGGGAGGGGGCGTGGCTTGGTGCTCAGCGGCGCACAGTTCCGGTCCCACCAGATGGAAAGCATTCTGGAGATCTGTCCCACAGCCTGTGCGTGCACTGAACACTACTGAACCGTGCGGTTAAAAATGGTGAGGGTGGTGCATTTTTCTTATTTTTTTACTACGATTAAAATTAAAAAAGCAATTAAAAGTAAAGCAAGAGTCTCTTGGATGACCATTTTCCTATCTCATCCACCTCTCTGTAGGGAGTTAATATCTGCTTATTACTTTGTAGTGTACCTTATACATTTTCCTATATGCTTGCACGCATTCCCACACAGATAAAAATAGTAATGTTAACAGCTTGTCCACACAAACTCTTTCCTATTTTACACATATTACATAGCATTCCATATATTTTCAACAGTATGCTTTTTGCATCTGATAATACAGGGTGGGCAAAAGTAGGTTTACAGTTGTTCTTATGGAAAAGACTACAACAATTAATAAATAATAACAAGAATAAACTGTGTTTTGCATACTCACAACTGTAAACCTACTTTTTTCCAACTCTGTATATGTCAGAGATATTTTAGTGCTGTTATTTATTGGCCTAGCTTTTGTTAAAAATTGCTACAGTGATTAATAGCATGAAAGTGTAACCAATTATTTAACCATTTTAATGGACATGTAAGTTGGCTTACAATTTTTCTCTCTGAGTTTATTTGAAAGTATTTCTCTATATTAGATAACTAAAAATGCATTTCAGGATCATCAGGTATGTGTATGTAATTTTAAAATTTATATTGTCATGTTTCTCTTCAAAAGAGCTAAACCACCCATAATGCAGGAAAATGCCATTTCCCACACTTTCTCAATACTTGCTACTTTTGAACTTTTTGCCAAACTGATGTTTGAAAATGATATTTCATCCCTGTTTAATTCGCATTCCCCTTGATTGCTGCTGAAATTGAGGATCTTTTTATCAGTTGCTGGTCATATGCGTGCTTTCCTCTTAATTGTCTTCTTACATTCTCTGTCTACTGCTCACTTTTCTTTTTGTTCTCTCTTACCGATTTGTTAAGAGTTACTTATATCCTGTCTATGCATCCCTTGTCTCTTATTACATATGTTGCAAATACCTTTCTGTATCATTTGTTTTCCAACAGCGTGTATTAAATTTTTCACTTACTGGTCCAAACTACAACCTTTGTCATTTACTAATTTCCTGTATATACATAGGTGTATTTCTGGACTTACTATTGTGTTCCGTTGATCTGTTTATTCCTTCCTTTTTATGTCACGCTTTTTAAATTACTGTAACTTATCATGCACTCTGATTCCCTCATTAGTCTTCCATTTGAAAGTTGACCTAGAGGGCCTGGCGCAGACTCTTCCAAATGAATTTTCCATAACGTTTACCATGGATTGTAAGGTGTGGGTTGGGAAGTGAGTTCTGACTGACATTGCAAGGGATATATAGGTTAATTGGGGGATAGCTGACGTTTTAAAAATATTTACTCTCCAAACTAAGAACATGGTTTAACTCTCCATTTACTCAGGTGCCCTTTTAGCCTTTTTATAAGTTTTATTATTTGTTCTCACGAGTGTTACATTTTGCTTGTTGGGTTTATTCCTAGGATTTTTAGAGGTTTTGTTTGCACTGTGAATGGCATTTTTTTATCAATTATATTTTTTAATTGCTTTTGAGGAACATATAGAGAAGTTATTACTTTTAATACATTGATGTTATACCCACCCACACTGATGCAGTCTTATTGATTAAATAAATTATAATTTATTCTTTTGGATTTTATGAGTGAATAATCATGTTAGTCCTAAATCACAGACATTTTTATTTTGCTTCCCAATATTCATGTCTTATTTCTTTTTCTTATCACATTGTCTAAGATTTCTAGCACAATAAATAGTACTGCAGCCCTTCCTTGTTCTTTTAATAGTAATGCTTCTAATTTTTATCATTCAGTATGATATTTGCAGATTTCTGGCATATACACCTATAAAATCAGACTCCCAATAAGAAACAATGGCATTTTGGAATAGCATAATAATTTGATTTAACTATAACCATTTCAGTTGATCCTCATTGTCCATTATTCCATATGTGCAGATTGGCCACTTGCTAAGATTTATTGTAATCTTAAAATCCATACTGTGATGTCTTCAGTTATTCACACATGTATAGAGTGGTGGAAATGTGTCACTGATGTGCAGCTTCCTGGACGAGGTTGAACAAGGTGACACTGACATCTTGCTTTAGCCCTTGTAATGTAAACAAGTGTCCTTTTCGCAGTCTACTTAATGACATCTTTTGCATATTTTTGTGCTTTTGTTGGCAATTTTGATGTTTAAAATGGCCCCCCAGTGTAGCGCTGAAGTGCTGTCTAGTGTTTCTAAATGTGAAAAGGCTGCCATGTGGCTTACAGAGCAAATCTCTGTGTGAGTTGTAGTGCTATTGGTTGTGAGTTCAATGTCCACGAATCAACAGCATATATTACATAAAATGTCTTTAAACAGAAACACATGTAAAACAACGTTCTGTATTCATGGTTGACGAAAGTGTTGTGAGCAGAAGCTTGCAGGAACCTAACCTTGTATTTCCCCTAGGAGTGGTAGTTCCACACTCCCTGATCCACGTTCTTGATGACTTTATAGATCAGAACAACTGTAAATAACATGAATCTGTATTGATGAAGATGCAAGTACAGGGTACCTCAAAGGGTGGTGCAGCAACCAAGGGCTTAGGAGCAGCTGCCCTTTCACAGCCTCTAAGTTAAAGGAATAATAGAGGAGGTGATGCCTAGAAGCCAGAGGGTGAGCGTCTGGCAGAGTCAGCTCCCCTAAGAACTACAGTGACAACGCAGGTCACCTTGCGGGGAGGGAGACAGAGGAACAAATATCCTGGCCTCACTCTCTCCCTTTCCTCAAACTTCTTGCCATGGTTCCTGTTAGTCACAGCAGTAAAGGAGAGCGCTTGACAAATCTCTGCAGATGAATGGAGATTTGAATCTAGGGACACAGAAAATATAGTGGCATGGCTTACCAATTGAAGAAAGGGTCCCTGTATTCCTAATCTACTAAAGAGCTTTTTGAGGATGCATTAGGAATTATTGTTGAATTTAATCAAACTGCTTTTCAGGATATATAGTTTTCTCCATTAATATGTGCAGGTGGTCAAATACATGAATAGATTTTCTAATGTTAAGCTCTTTGTATTACTGAGAGCATTCAACTTCGCCTAACCCCTTTACTATACTGATTCAACTTGCTAGCATTTTATTCCGGATTTTTGCCTTAATGATCAGCTGAGTTTTCTTTTCTAGTGTTGGTAGCCTCCAAAAATTAAATAAAAAAGTTTCCATTTTTCCTATGCTTTGTCATAGTTTTTATAATGTAGAAATTATTACTCCTTTGAATATTTTTAAGAATTCATAGTACTTTCTGGGCAATTTCTCCTTAGTGTTTTATCAGTTTGTTATTCGTATTTCATTTTTGTTCATTCACTTTTTAAATCACTTTTGGTATGCTGCTTCTTTGCTATCAGGGAGAGAAGAGTTATTCACTGTCAGGGGTATTGGCGGACTGCTTTCCAAACACATTATAGCATCCACATACCTTCTAGTGATACACGAAAAGGTTTCTTTCAGTGAGTCTTTGCCGTGACGACTTGTATTAATTATTGCAACTCTGTGGAATAAAATTCTGCTGTGTTGATTTGCTACCATCAGTGCACAGACAATAGCCAGTTCATCAAGAAAGGACAGCGTTTGGAAGCTGGATTGGACGAAACTACGGATGCTTGGAGAGACAGGGCATGCTAAAACCTCAAAGTGAATCATTATTATCCTTTGGGAGAAGAGTTCTCAGATCCATGTTGTTCATTAGACACAAAATTCTTCCTAAGAGTTCACCTTTGAAAAGGAAGGAAAATCTACTGTGGTTCTAAAGTTCCTGGCTTTATGATATCATCATTATCAAGATCACGGATGCATTTAAATATTTGGTGCCCTGATGTGCACTAACACTGATAGTCTCATGTAATCTCACACACTTCTCAGTGTACTTGATTTTTAGCTTTCCCTATTTTAAAACCTCATATTATCTATTTTTCTTTGAGATTCAAGTTAGGCCTGCTTGGCTGGACAGGTAACAGGTGTGAGAACAAATGGCCCTAAAGGTATGCAGTTTTGGATAAAAGCCAGCTACAGAAAAAGCTCCCACAACATACATATTTTTCCAAAACATATAGCTGTTTTACTGTACTTCACAACCTGGTGTCGCATGATTTCCAAAGCCCTTCACGTGTTTCTGGAAGGCAGTGGGAGAGGAAGATCTAGCTCCCAGCATGCCTGTGCATCAAAAATAGGCCAGCAAGTGCACCAGAAAAACAACCAGAGAAAGTTTTGGAAGAGTAAAAGTTATACTGATAGTAATTTTATCTTTTTATTTTTAAGTTATTTTTGATTGATTATGCTTTTATAGTCGTATCAATTTTTTTCCCCTTTGCCCCAATCCACCAAGCACCCCCCAGTCCCTCAGGCAATCCCCACAGTATTGTTCATGCCCATGGGTCATGTGTATAAGTTCCTTGGCTACTCCATTTCCTATGCTGTACTTTACCTACCCACGTCTGTTCTGTAACTAACTATTTGTACTTATTAATCCCCTTACTTCTTCATCCATTCCCCCATACTCCCTCCCATCTGGCAACCATAAAAACCCTCTCCATATCCATGATTCTGTCTCTGTTCTTGTTTGCTAAGTTTGTTTTTTAGATTCAATTGTTGATAGATAAGTATTTATTGCCATGTCATTGTTCATAGTTTTTATCTTCTTTTTCTTAAACAAGTCCCTTTAACATTTCATATATAATAATGATTTGGTGATGAAGAACTCCTTTAGATTTTTCTTGTCTGGGGAGCTCTTTATCTGCCCTTTGATTCTAAGTGATATCTTTGTTGGGTAGAACAATCTTGGCTGTAGGTCCCTGCTTTTCATGACTTTGAATATTTCTTGTCAATCCTATCTAGTCTGCAAAGTTTCTTTTGAGAAACCAGCTGACAGTCTTATGGGGATGCCCCTGTAGGTAACTAACTCCTTTTCTCTTGCTGTTTTTCATATTCTTTCTTTATCTTTAACCTCTGGCATTTTAATTATGATGTGTTTTACTGTGGTCCTCTTTGCATCTACCTTGTTTGGGACTCTCTGTGCTTCCTGGACTTGTGTGTCTATTTCCTTCACCAAATTAGGGAAGTTTTCTTTCATTGTTTTTTCAAATATATTTCCAGTTTGTTGCTCTTTCTCTTCTCCTTCTGGCACCTCTATGATTCAAATGTTGGAACAATTGAAGTTGTCCCCGAGGCTGCTTACACTATCCTCATTTTTTTTTTAATTCATTTTTCTTCTTCTTGTTCTGATTGGTTGTTTTTTGCTTCCTTACATTCCAAATCATTGATCTGATTCTTGGTTTTATCCACTCTACTGTTATTTCCCTGTAATTGTTCTTTATTTCAATTAGTGTACCTTCATTTATGACTGGATCTTTTTTATGCTTTTGAGGTCCTCACTAAGTTCCTTGACCATCCTTATAACCAGTATTTTGAACTCTGCATCTAGTAGATTGTTTGTCTCTATTTTGTTTAGTTCTTTTTCTGAAGATTTGATTTATTCTTATATTTAGACCATGGTTCTTTGTCTGTTCATTTTGTCAATCTCCCTGTGTGTGTTTCTATGCATTAGGTAGGGTTGTTATGACTCCGTATCTTGATAGTGTTGCCTAGTGTAGTAGGTGTCCTGTAGGGTCCAGTGGCAAAGCTTCCGCTGTCACCCAAGCTGGGTACTCAGGGTGTGCCCTCCATGTGGCTGAGTACACCTTCCTGTTGTAGTTGAACCTTGATTGCTGTTGGCAGGTCAGTGGGAAAGAACAAAACAAAACAAACAAACAAACAAAGAAACCAAAGGGAAAAAAAAAAGAAAAAAAAATGAAAAAAAAAAAATTCCAGGTTTCTGATTTTAAAGCTGTCCGGCCAGGCTGCATCCATCTGGGAAGATATCAGTTTTGCTTTTCTTCTTTCCTGAGGTGCACTCTTCACTGTTGTCCAGCCACCAGCCCAGTTCCTGAGTGTGCTTCTGGGCCCAAACTGTCTTGATGTGCACCTGATAGTGGCAAACCTCCCACTGCCTGTTTTTTCTCCGCTGGTCTAACTAATAGGTTCTCTCCGTGCCCTTTCTGGATAGTTTGGCCCCCGCTCTGAGTCAAGACTTTGTGCGGTCTGTATCTCCGGACTGCCGCTCCCCTCAACAGGGTGCTTCTGCCCTATTCCCACAAAGCTGCTTGGTCTTGCCGGGCTGCGTGCTCCTGAGTGCGCCTGGTCTGGATGGCTAGGGCTTTGTCCCCAGCTGTAGGCGTGAGCTCAGCGCTCCTGTGAATTCTTTTATCTTTGCCCCTGGGCTGTGTGCCAGCGAGCCCCAGCGAAAGGTCTGGTCGCGCACTCTCTCTGGTATTTTTGAGCTGTGCGCCCGTGTTCGCTCACTTCTTTGTCCCCAGCTGTCGGTGCGAGCTCAGCGCCCCTGTGAACTCTTTTATCTTTGCCCCTGGGCTGTGCGCCAACGAGCCCCGGCGAAAGGTCTGGTCGCGCACTCTCTCTGGTATTTTTGAGCTGCGCGCCTGTGTTCGCTCACTTCTTTGTCCCTGGATTATGCGACCAAGAGGCCCAGTTGTGCACTGTCCCTAGTATTTTTGAACTGTGTACGAATGGTCCGCAGGTCGACGGGTGTGCACGGTCCCCGGTTTCCCTTGTTCGGTGTCCCCGGCCGCACTCAGCCAGAGATTCGCTGACTGCAAGCTGTTTCCAATACTTCTGGTATGGGCTGGGAAAGGCCTCGCACCCCGGATTCAAACAGACTCCAATTCCCCTTGGCGGAAGCGCCAGCCTCCTCGGGCCAAGGGCCGACCTTGCTCTCCCTCCGTGATACAGGCCGAGTTCCCTGGGCCTCCGATCCCGTGTCGCGCACCGATCCTGGCTCCCTCCCCAAGAATCTTGCGTCTGATCCAGGCGGCTGCTGGGCCTGGGACCGAAGCCCCACCCCGCTCCCCAGGCTTGTCCCGATGGGGACCCTTTCCTTCTGATGCTCTCTGCTTACCGTATGAATGTTCAAGTTCCCCTGTAATCTTGGGCATCGATCATCATATGTGTTGGAATACTGCTGGGTTTTTGCCCCGGTCCTCAGAAAATCAACCAGTGGGTAGGAGGACGTAAACTCTGTTCCTCCTTTCTCGCCGCCATCTTCCTCCGATCAGCCTCAGTGGGAAAGATTTACCCAAGCCATTCAACTGCAGGACTGGCTGTTGCCACCAACCACAAACTTCTGCCCTCCATGGTGGATCAGCTTTGCAAGGGCAGGGTGGTGGTGCTCTGATGTGGTCTGTAGCTGTCCACTAGGTGTGTAGGCTCTGGGATTCCCAAGTGGTGCTGGCCAAGGTCAGCCCTTAATGTGTTCTGCCTGGGGCCACCCTGCATGAGCTATAAAGCAGCTGGTATGACTGCTACTTGTGCTGGGCTTGGAGATTCCCAGGCGAAGCCAAACTGTGAATCTAGGCTGGCTGCTGCTAGTGCTTGGCCTAGGACCAATTAGCAATAGGTACATGGGCTAGGTGCTCACTGAGGCTGGCTGTTGCTTGTTTGATAGGATTTAAGAAGTTGTGAAGCATGAGCCAAGACCAGCCAACCATATGGAAAAGTCAGTTAACAGTTTGGATTGGCCTGTAAGTTGGGTGGGTTAGAATCTCAAAGAATCTCTAGGGTTGGGGAGTGTTAACCAGGTTGATGG
>PVJI01031576.1:0-13009 GCA_004026765.1 Micronycteris hirsuta
AGGGGAAATCCCGCTAGCAAGAGGGAGCTGCAATATCCACCCTCCGCCTGACAAAGCAGCAATAAGGCAGCAGGGATCCCTCCCCTCCTCGGTCAAGGTTAATGCCAAACCTCCAAAACAAAAAAGAAAAGGAGGATATGTTGGGATCCCGGCATCAGCAAAACCATAGCACTGCGCATGTGCAACAGCCCTGTCGCCAGTAAGCTCCCCGTTGCCCATAAAAGGCATATAGCCCCTAGAGCAAGAGGACCAATCAGTAAGACCCACGACTCCACCAAGCTTCTCCAGCAACGCCCCTCAGCCAACCAGTATATATACCCGCGATCCTTAAATAAAATTCGCAGCTTGATCAGAATCTTGTCTTGCTGCCATTCTTCGCGCCTCCTGTCCCTCTCACTCCTTCACTAACAGGTTTACCCCAGTTGATTGCCCTGCTGGTCGGGGCAGATAGACAGAAAAATAGATAGATACATAGATAGAATAGAGATAGATAGATGGATAGATATATAGGATGGGTGGGTAGATGATTGATTAGTAGATAGATAGATAGATAGATAGATAGATAGACAGACAGTCTAAGGAAGGAGCATCCGATCATTTAAAAAGAAACTTGTTTATTGCCAGGAGCTAAATACAAGAATGATTAAGGTCTTCTACCGAATTA
The DNA here is from genome assembly GCA_004026765.1 of Micronycteris hirsuta. NCBI lineage: Eukaryota > Metazoa > Chordata > Mammalia > Chiroptera > Phyllostomidae > Micronycteris > Micronycteris hirsuta. The sequence continues at coordinate 665 of PVJI01031576.1, forward strand.
AAGCAAAACTGTGCCCCAGATGTTTGCCTGCCGCTGTGTGTGTTTTTCAGTTAACATCTGCCCTCCTCTCTCCCTCTAGTTGCCCTTGAGAGCAAAGGAGCCTGATTGTACAGCTGAATAAGTCTACTTTAGGGCTCCTTTTAGGGAGATTATACCTTGACAGTTAGAAGTAAATTTCCTCACCTTGTTTGCTATTACTTAGACCTTTCTGTAAATTTAGTACTTTCACACATCTTACAGTAATGGGTCTAAGACATTTGTAGCAAAAGAAGATTGCTTTTGCCTTTTCTCTCTCAACTCTGTTTTCTTACTAAAATCCATGCCGAGAAAATCACACTCGGAAGGCCTGAGAGAGCATTAGAAAAAGCCTAGGTGGTTCAGCTAATCTGTCTGCACACAATGCAGTGTCTCCGCCTGTGTCCCATGTCAATACAAAGGGCAAGAACATCGCTTTCTTACCATCAAACCCTGTTGGAGAAGGCACATGAGTGCTTTGGCTCAGAATGAACCTCGGCCCCAAAGTCAGAAAGAGAACATTTCACTCGGGTTCCTTCAGAGCAATGGCTCCCAGTAGGGGCGATGCCACCATCTAGGAGGCATTTTGAAAACCCGTGGGGGCGTTTTTCTTGCCATACTAGGTAGGGGCACACACTATGTTGGATGTCCTCTGAGACATTGGACAGTCCCCACCTAATGAAAAGTGATTTCCACATCTGCGTGACTTTTGAATGAAGCTATTGAATAGATAGAAATAATGGCCTTGGGGATGTTTTCAATAACAGTGAATTTTCTAGGAATGCAATTATCACATAAGTTTTCCTTGATTTTGTTAAGGAGGCACGTATTTTGTTAGGAACTTTACCAAAAGTCCATTGTTCACCATTTTTGGAAAGTCCTGTTAAAGTGACAAGCCCACTCAGGGTATTGGAGTGACCATACAATCCATCCAATAGTCTGCATTTGTAACGGTCACAGACACAATGCTTCTATGTAGATGGACGCATATGATGTACATACAGATGTACACATTGACTGATCAGTTGATCTTTCTATCTATCCCTGGACCATCACTGGACCCCCTCCGCTTCCTGTGCCAATGCTGCTCCAAGAGTGAGAAATCAACTTCTGTCTTCACTGATCTACTGCATTTTGGGGATCTCGTTGTTACAGCAGCTTAGAATGTACCCTACCTACCTTCAAACAATCTTCAAATAATATGAACATGTTTGCATCACTGCAACCTAATTCTCCTGCCACTCAAGGCCCTCAAAGCTTCAGTAAAAATACTCTGTGTTGCAAGTGCTTACGTGATTGAACTCTTCTTGTAAAGCTGGAAGGCAAGGCTGCATTTATCATCTTGGTTAGACAAGGTGTGGGACAGAGGCACTTGCTATGAAAGTAGGAGCTCATAGAGTTGCCTGTGTGTCTGCCCCCAAGCCAATCCTGGTTTTTACTTATGACCAAGTTCAAAGATATCTAGACAGGAACTTGGATGTGTTCAAGGCTGGAAATAAGGATTTAAGCTACACTAGTGGGTTGAATCATAGGACGTTGCTGATATGCAATGACACTTACCCTAAAAATCTCAATCACTACTTCCTCCCTGACGAAGAGCAAGGATCCATCAGTGCTTATCTGGCACTTGGTTTGGAGCAAATTCAAACTCTCCAGTAATCAGATCTGCTGGGCTACCATTGTAGGTGAAACTAATCAACCATGTCCTATTTTTCTTTGTGTACCCAGCACCTAACACAAAACCAGAACACAATAGGCCTCGATAAATATTTGATTCATTAATTAAATAAGTAATGATGGACTCCACAAACCCAGAAGGATTCAAGAAGGAGCAAGACAAATAATTAACAACGAATTTATAGAACTCATTTGAGCTTTGGGGAATGGGACGAGTATGGGCAGAGGGGGCTTGGATGATGACTTTAAATGTCACACCTTATATGGGAATCTTTGGTAAATGTCAAAAATTAACATCTAGAAGGCATCATTTAAAAGGCTTCATCTGCAAGCTTAAAATGATAATGAAGGTCACCTACAACTCTATTATTCTAGAATGCATGGTTAAAACAGGGACTGCCCTACAGAAGTGTCCTGTTTTCAAACCCAGTGTCCTTTCCAGTGATTCATTTTGCCTATTTCCCAGCTCATTGTGAAGTTAATTGATTTCATGGTGCTGGTGAAAGGGAGTAATCATCAATAAATTGAAATATTGTTTCTATCCACATGGCTTTTTCAGAACATAATGTGGCATTATAGGATCAGTGGCAGTGCTCTCCGTAGTAAAAGACAGGACTGGTCACCCTGCTTCCGCTTTCTTCCCCGCAGAGAAGCCAGGAGATAAGCTAAGTGTGGAAGTAAACAAAGAAGAAGAGGAACAAGGAGCAAGCCGTGGGGCTAGGGCATTCCAAGAAGAATGAAGCAATGGCTTTTTATAGGAAGCTGGCTTCTGTGTTACAGGAACAGTGAGACATCCGGTGTGACAAGAGTGGAATGAAGGGAAAGAAAGGTAGAAAGCTAAAAAAAAAAAAAAAAAGCCAGAGAGGAAAAGGCACAGGGCAGACTGTCAGCCTTTGCAAGGACCTTGCTTTTTTCTCTGAGATGAGAAGTTACTGCTTAAAGCCTTAAAGATCATCCCACCCACTTGGCAGTCCGGAAAGCAAACACACCTCCGAGTGGGAGATTAAGGGAGGAGGACAGGGCACAGGGTGGAGGGCCATCAGGGGAAGGCTGCCTTGACACGTAATTGTTGCTTTGCTACTTTCCTCTTCTGGCCTCCTTGTGCCCAACTAAAATTCAACGCTGGAGTTTTTCCGATGAGTTTAATCACTTCCTTTTATTTCCTTATTACAATCAAGTGAATGTATGCATTAAAAGCATAGGGTGATAATAAACAGTGTGGGTTTTTTATAATGCAAAAATGCTATTCTGTTTTCGGACCCATTCATTTGGATTAATCTTCATTATAGTTCTTCGGTGGGAAGCTAAGTACTTTTGAGGGGGAAAAAGAATGTCTATTTGAATAAAACATTGGTTCAACGAATTATTATTTTTCTGTAGGGTCAACGCATGAAACTGAAATCTCCACCGTCAGCAATCAATGTTTTAACCTTTCAAGGGCATTTTTTTCTGTAGAAAGGAGTAATTATATACAATCGGATTTAATTATGTTAAGTGGAATGAGATGCCATGCCCATGCCCATTAAGCTCGCAAGTTGCTCGCCTGGCCTTCTGAGTGTGTCAGCAAGAATGTCGCCCGCCACCAGAACAATACTGGCTGAGGCCATTTCTCAGAAAGCAGGAAGACGTAATGAACTTTTTTTTAAATCCTCACTTGGAGATATGTTCATTGATTTCAGAGAGAGAGGAGGGAAGAGACAGAAAGAAACATAGACATAAGAGAGGAATAGCAATCCGTTGTCTCCCACACTCACGCCCCAGTTAGGGATCAAACTTGTGACCTACAACCGAGGTATGTGCCCCGACCAGGGATCAAACATGCAACCACTTTGGCACATGGGACGATTCTCCAACTGGCGGAACAACCAGGCCAGGGCAGATGTAATGATCTTTCAAGTTGAAGACAATATGACAAAGTATTCTTCCTAGATGCCAGTCAGCTGTTTTCATTCCACATTCGAGAAAAGCCAGGGAACTGTCCCCTCGTGATTTCAATCCCAAATGCCAGCGCTTGGAATGCTTTCTCAGAATGCACATCTCAGGGGAGACGCTCTGCCTAATTCAATAGGATTAGAATCATAATCTGAATTGCTCCAATTTCTCAAAAACTAGGTTTATTTTTTTTTGACAAATTTATGGGAAGAGGGGGAATGGATCCAGCCTTTTGGAGCTGGGTTTCATCTACAAGCCAAAAAGATTGTGACGGTCACCTTCAATCCTATTTTTCTAGAATTCTAAGACTATACCTGTCATTCAAGATGATTAAACTAAGATCCAAGTGAATTGGAGACACCCTAGACGGCTTCCGCAAAGAGCCAGAAAGAGTAGAAGACATTGTGCTGAGACCGTTCTGAAGGGAATCACCTGGGTATCACTGGGGTTCCCAGGCTCACTCCACAGTGGGACGGGTAAGGCATCTGAGGATCCACAGATTTACTGAGGAGCCCAGGGCTGCTCTGAGCCTTGGCTGCGAAGTGAGGTTAGGGCAGAGGTTGGGGTCAAGGTCTCTGGGGCTGTGCTCACAGTGTTTTATATTTTCTATCCCTTTCACCCTAAGATCTAATGGTTCTGTATTCAGGATGATAAGAAGCCCAGATGACAACACATTCTCTAGTCAAATATAACCAAGTAACAAAATAAAGAGAGTCATACTATTAACATTATTCCTGAGTATCATTATTAACAATAACCGATGGGTTGCCGGGGGTTAATCCTATACTAAGTACTATAGGCAATGTTTTATTTAATTCTTATACCAATCCATTTTACAGATGAGGAAACATAGAGACATTAAGTATATGATTTACCCCCCAAGGAAAGTGGAAGGGTGTAAGGCAGAAGGAGGGGGTAAGAAATAATTAATATGAGATTCTCTTCTAGGTCCGTCTGTCCCTAAAACCTCAGGTCTTAACTACAAGGCTGCCCCCTAGATATATATACATCTATCGGTGCACATGGTTAAACATACATGTTAGTGAAGTTCATGTGCTGTGGAGAGTTTTAACCAGCAGGACGGAAAATGCCCCCGGCTTCTCATTGGTCTGAGATGATTGGCAGCTAGAAAACTTGATGCTGTTTCTATGGTGTCGTACATGAATGGGGATGAACCCTGTGGGCTGAACACTGTATACCAGGTAGCCCAAAACATCATCACTTCATTAAAGTATTGCAGCAAACAAGTTTGGCACGCACCACATTTAATAGTGACGGAGCTGAGTCCTGGAAGGCAGCACAGAGTCCCAGATGTCATGGCCCCAGAACAGAAGGTGTCAGGGCTCTGGGTTGGGACATCGTTATCCCCTTTTTACTGCACCAGCTGGACACCACGTGACAAGTCCCTTCTCAGAAAAGCTGGGTTCGCGTCTTGGCTCTTCCGCCATTTATTAGCTGTGTGACCTTGGGTGAAGTCCTAAAACTTCTCCCAATTTCAGTTCCCTCTTATGAAAGGGAAATGACACCTACCCCAAGCACTGTGGCGGGGATTACATGTGTTAATGTAGACTCAGTAGTTAGTGACGTGTCTAGCAGATGCAGACACACAATAAATGCTAGTTATTATTATCATGGTTAATTCTAATATTATGGATGAATAATGTCTCATATTATATTCTTGAAAATGAAAGCTACAGAGGTGGGCAACCATGGGAGATGAGAAATTCAGGAGGAATTGGCAAGAATATTCCCTAGAAAATGAAACAAGAACTGCAAGCTAAGTAAATAGCTAAAACAATTTTTAGGGAAATAAAAAAAATGTCTATAAAAGAACCTGTACCATATTTTGGGGGTGTTTTTCCTCCTTTTTTCTTATTCATTCCTTCAACCAATATTACTGCGTGCTTATTACATGCCACAGACAATCTTCTGGGTATTGGAGATTCAGGGGTGAACACGACAAATAAGATTTTGCCCCAGAAGGAACTTATATTCTCCAGAAGGAGAAAGTCAATAAGAAAGTAAATAAGGAAGCAAGAGAGTTTCAGGTAGTGATGGGGCTGTGGAGGAAATACAAAAGAACGCAATAAAGGCTTTGGGAAAAGTGACTATGGGGACAGAAATCAGGAAAGGAAAGACCTCATCAAGGAAATGAGATTTGAGCTAGGACCGGAAAGACAAACAGGAGCTTGACGTGTGACAATTTGATGACAGAACCAGTGGAGGAGACGAGAAAACCGAAAGCCGAATGGCCAGAGGAGATAAGAAGCTTAGCATGTTGAGAGATCTGAGAGGTGATTTGGGACAGACATCCTGGAGCCATGTAGATACAATGGCTGTCTCAGCTTAGGTTTGTGCAGAAACAGACTCGGAGATTGAAAACTGCTCTGGGAAGGTCCTTGAGGACGAAGACTGTGGGAGAAATGCAGGAAGCGGCGCTGAGCAGAGGAAGAAGCTACAGGGGTCTCAGTGGACCCCGTATGCTGCTCTGAACTGGGACGGCCCGGCTGAGTTTGTCCATCTTTGGTCAGTGAAGTCCTACCTCTACACAGGCCCCTCCTTGCTGGCCAGTGACCCCTGGGGATGGCACATGGACTTCCGCAAACTGGTTCTCTTCCGGGTATCAACTGAGAGGAATGGGCCACCAAAATGCCCTTGTCCTGCAAGGGATCTTGGTCGCGTACTCCAGCATCCGCACAACGATGACCACATGATAGTTTTGAAATTGTAAGGGGTTCTTATTCGAAATCAAGCTGGGGGATAGGCACATAGCAAGACTGTCCCAGATACACTGAGATACCAATTCGCGGGCCAGATTAAAGAGTCTGGAGTCTGTTCTCAGTGCTGTGGGAGGCCAGGTTGTTTATGTACGTGCATACCAGGCCTGGCAACACGCTAAGGAGCCCCAAATCTAGCCCTTCAAAAGACCTAGCGGCAGGTCTCTCGGAAAGAAAATGATTTCCTGCAGAGCCGGGGTGTGGCTGCTGCCCCCCTAACTTGCTCTGGCTGCTTTATTTCCGGGGCCTCCGGGCATCTCCGTTTCCACAGCCTCTGATTGCCTCTTAGATGGAGTATCAATAACTGCAGCGGATCTCACAACCACTCAACTGATTTAAAGATGAAATGGAAACAGTTCGATATCAGCAGAGATGTTAAAATGACATATTCCGAGGCTCTGGGCCATGAGAGAGAGCAAGCACAGGCTTTGGATCCACAGGAGACAGGGCTGTGGGCCCAGGGGAGCAATTCTGCCAACGCTCGGAATGAATGCACGGGCCGGGTTTACTCACAGGCTAACGTGGATGGGAAAACAGGATATCGAACTCTCCCAGGTGCTGGTCGTTCATGGGGATGAGCCGGTGCACAGAGGGCAGTGAACACCACTGAGAACAGAAGCGGAGACTAGGGACCCGCCAGCAGGGGTGTCCCTCATAGAGACAGACCTCCAAAACAAATAGCACAGCTTTGTTTTCACTCTCTCTAACTAATATTTAGCATTCTTTGCAGTTAGAAATGTGGGCAACAAACCACACAAGAAGAGGGGCACCTCTAACTTTCTCACTGACAGAAATGACATACATGTTCATATCATAACACGGTTCTTACAAATGTCTCCAATTATCTTTCACTTGTGTTGTTATTTTTTAATAATAATAGTTACCAGAGCTACTACTAGATCTTGTTGTTCAGGGTATTCATGAAAAAAATACACATATCATATTTAGTGGATGTGGTGGTGTAAGTAGTTTGGTAGTTGTATTTTCATATCATTGACTTGTTTATAACCCTGAGTCTTTATGTATGCCCTGAAAATCTTTATTCTGAGCCCTGGTGTGGCTCAGCTGGTTGAAGCACCATCATCCCATAACCAAAAGGTTCAATTCCGGGGCAGGGCACATGCCCAGGTTTGTGGGTCTGATCCCTGGTCCAGGCACAAATGGGAGGCAACTAATCAATGCTTCTCTCTAGCCCAGATGTTTCTCTCTCTCCCTTCTCCTCTCTCTAAAATCAACGAAAAAATATCCTCAAGTAAAGATAAAAAAAACCAAAAACCTTTATTCTGAGAGGGTGTCCCATCAACTTCACCAGTCCACCTAAAGGGTCCATGAACACAAACTGCAAAGAGCTGGGACTTACACTCCTGCGTCTGGGGATGTGGCATCATGTCATCGCTTATTAGTAGGCTCAGTGCTCGGTCCACAGTACAAGTAGACAGAATCATGACCTTTCTCTGGGGGACTTGGGGGATTAAATGTTGGGGTGGAGGGTTGCAGTCTACATCTGCAGAGGGAGTTCCGCATGGCTTCCCTCCTAGGGGTGCCCTAATATAAGGGAGGATGGGGTACAGGAATGTGCCATAGTTGATAATATAATTCTACACACACAAGACTCATTTCAAACAGCCTTAGATTTTAAAATCTGTTGTGGGTGTGAAGGGCGATAGTAAGAGGAAAGTTAGAAGGTGAATATCAAGACAGTTCACTGGGTCGCTAACATAGGAAAGTAACAAGAAACGTCCGTTAGGAGGCTGGCATCAAGAAATCATGGTTAGCTTGCGGGGAACTGGCCCCATCTACTGAAACCATCCCTTCACAGTGGCACTGGGGCGCTACTCAGGCCTCCCCTCTGGGGTCTCAGAGCCGGTTTCCACTGCACCCTCTCTCAGCAGAGAGCTCCAGGACCTCAGCCATTTAAAACCCTCACACCTCCTTCAAAGAACAACATCTATCTCTTCTGTTAGCATTACTTCATCCCCCCAAAAACCACTCTTTCAGAATCCATTTCACTCCTGCTCTTAAATATTCAAATTCTGTCAACACACAATGCAAACATCCCTTGAAAGCACGTTTTCATGATCATCAAGCATGCTGATGGCCTTCTCAAAGCAGCACCTATGAGAGGTATCATAGAATTCCCTTCGGGAGATTGCAGCCTGTCCGGTATTATTCTCTGAAACTCAACTAAGATATGAACCCCCCATTTCTTGGAATTGTTTATAGTGCTAAAGAACCATGTCCTAGCATGCCTGCCTAGATGGTCCCCATTTATGCTGTTGTCCTGGCATGGTGGCCCCTTTCATCTTCAGATGTGTCCTGGTTTGGGTGATAATTTTATGACCATCCTGGTCGTCACTCCATACTGGTTAGGGCTCCATGCAGGGCACCTCCCTGTCACCCAGGCCTTCCAGGTATAAGGGCTCTGCTAACCGTGTGCTGCCTCGGGAAAGGCGCCTCCCCAGAGGCCCAGGTACCAGCACAGGGCCCTGCCACACATTCGGCAGGGCTCCTGCTTTCCTGGCCACACAGTGGAATTCCTCCGCACCTCTCCCCACTGCTCCTGGACTCCAGGTCTAACCTTTTTCCAGGCTAGTGGTTCATATGCACAAGAAGAAGAAGAAAATGGCCAATGGCTACAGGTTTCGAGTCTGTGGAACGGAAACTTCAAATGAGGCAAAGAGGCACAAAAGGAACCCTCGTGGAAAAAAGAGTGAGACTTGGGAGTGTCTGAAAGATTTTACCCTCTGGAAGCTGCACCTTGGTTTTCGCGTGGCTGTTTCACAGCTGTGTGGAAATAGACACTATCTTGTAGAAAACAAATAGTGGTGCAAATCTCATTTGTTTATACACGTGTAAAGTCTGTCCACAGCAGAGAAAAGTTCCCAAGCCCACTGCAGAAAAACCCAGTTTTTGCCTATTGGGAAATCTTATTTACAAATAAAATAAAATGCAATTTTACTTCCCTTCTCTGTAAATTTTATTTGTCAAAATATTTCAGTAAAAATGCTCCTAATCTATACAAATATCATCCTTTGAATTCCCTTTGAAGCAGCTATAAAACTTTATGGGTTCTTTCATTAAGGAGCCCAGGAAAATCTTCGGCAGGTGTTCATTTTATGTCTCTATGGAAGTCAGGATTTTACTCTTTCGAACACTAGCCTTTAACTCCCCGTTACCTGCTTGGGACAAGTCAGCGAAAAGAGGGGAGTGAAAGGAGGAGAGACAGGCGTTCATAGTTCAATAAACTATCTTGTCCTGCGGGCCTGTTCTCTCCTCTTTCTGGTCACACGGACCGTTCAGGGGTGATGTGGCTTTAAACTTGAGCCTTGCATTCTAACTATTTACTTCTGGATTTTCTTTCCTGGTTCTTGAGGCTAATTCTCTGACTTTAAGCTCTGAACACAGTTCTCAGCAAGCGGATGGATCCCTCCCTTGGTGGTTGACATGAGCATTTCCCCCAGAGGGTAATTGTGAAGACCATTTGTGTTCTTTTTTGCATTACAATGACAGATCTGAATAGAATTTGCATAGGCATTCATCTGCCAGGCTTGAACTAAAATATTACCCTTCAAAATCCCAATTCAAGCAATTTTGAGTAGCTGTCCAAAATCCGCTGCTGAGCTTGTCGCCTCTCCTCTCAGATGACTTCCAAAGGTTCCCCCCACTGCCAGAAAAGTAGACTCCAAATCACTTATCTTGATGCACTCAAAGTCCTCCAGCATCTGAGTTCCTCTGTCCGATGCCACAGCACTGCCCCTGGACACAGATGCTCTACAAAGGACCTGTCATTTTGAAACTTCCACCAAGGGACTCCACTTCTCTGTCTTTTGAAATTCAACTCACTCTGCAAACTGAGCTCTGATTCACTTGACCATATCTGCCAGCCTTTCCCTCCCAGAAAACTCAGCGGCCCCCTCATCTGTAATCTAATGACACTTTAGCCATATCAGGACAACACTTGGTCACCAAAGGGACTGTTTATAACATTTGCAGGACCCAATGTGTGGGTCCCCTTGTTCAAAATTATTAAGGCATTCAAGATGGCAAGAGCAGGCACTGGGAATTCTTACCCTAACTTCTCCTCTCTGGGATACACTGCAGTGCAGCAGATGGTGTTCTTTCTCACCGAGTTAACTCAGTTTTGTCTTATCAAGAGGTTGTACCAGTGACATTTGAGGAGCCAACTATTCACAAGCTGCCACCTTAGAGGGTTTAGAGGGTAAGACAACAGTTCAAGGAAATCCAAGAGCTTTTCCTTAGGCCCCGCCTATACCAGGGAGCACAGCACAGTCTTTCTCAGAGTTGAGTTATTGGTGAGGATACCTGACCTACGCTGAGCACTCTGGAGCAGAAGATCTATGTCATGGGTCTGTTCCCTGCTCGGTACACCTGACCCCTACTCGTGACTACTCACTATGGGAGTGTGAAAGGATGTGTAAGAGGCAACAAAGAGACACAACATGTCATGGAAGGAAAGACCTATAGGACAAAAATTGGTGATTCAGTGGAAAGCGATGTAATGTCTAGAGTAAAACCATCTGGATTACTTAACTGTGATTCTGTGAGACTTATTTACAGCTCTGTACATTGAAGCTAATAGTAATAACTTCATTATTGAAGATAATTCCTTGTAATGAAAAAGATGTATGAGCACCCAAACATTGTTCAGCCACGATCCAGTGGCCCTCCTGGCCCCACTGCACAAAAGCCAGTACCTGCACGCGAACGCCCATCCCACCGCTCCCGGTCTACGAGTGCCTTCTGCTCCCGCTTTCCTTCAAACCCGTCATAACATCTGCCTGGCTTCCCTGTTTAATTTATGAGCTCAATAAAAATTTTAACATGCATTCCTTTTTAGATTTATATGAAAATCAGGGTTTTACCTCTTTAAAATTATTCTTTAACATGGAATCTTTATATAAAAAAATATGGTCTCAGAGAGACCGAGAACACATTGGTGGTTGCCAGAGGTGAGGATTGGGGAGTGGGGAAAATGGCTAAAAATGAAAGGTACAAACTTCCAGTTACAAAATAAATGAGTTCTGGGGATATAATGCGCAGCATGGGGAGTACAGCTAATGGCACCGTATTGTACATTTGAAAATTGCTAACATAGTAAATATTAAAAGTACTTATCACAAGAAAAAATTGTAACCGTGTGAGGTGATGGGTGTTAACTAATCATTTTGCTATATGTATAAATATCAAATCATAATGCTGTATACCTCAAAATTATACAAAGTCATATGTCAATGATATCTCAATAAAATCAAAAAATAAATAACAAAGTCTAATTCTCTTACAGCAAAAACTATTTGGATTTATAGAAGAGGAAAAGAAGGGAGGGAGGGAAACCAAGATGGCTTCTGAAGAGTCCCATCAGCTGGACTAAACTTTAGACCAGTTTCTTGCAGACCACAGTGCCCCCCACCATCCCCAACACCTCCCTCTTCTTAGAGCATTTCCCTTGGAAGACTTATCGTTGTAAATTCCTCCTCTGCCCCTTGGAGATGTAAATCTTCCCTGAGCCTCTGGCCAGTTTTACAGCCCAGAAATGTCTTTCTCAAGGATCTGGGAACCATTGCTTTGAAACATAATCATCAAGAAAGATGGGCTGAGTGAGATAAGCCAGTCCCAGAAGGACAAAGATGGCAGGATTCCCCGTACAGCAGGGGTCTTGATGGCCAGGTTCCTGGAAACAAGCAGTAGAAAGGTGGTGGCCAGGGGAGATAGAAATGGAGGCGGGGCAGGGCTGTCGTTCAAAGAGTATGGGGTTTCAATGAGGGACGATGAATAAACTCTAAAGGTCTGTTGTATGACGCTGTGCCTGCAGTTAACAGTACTGCACTGGGCATCTACATTCTTGTTAAGAAATCTCAAAGGAAGTGTTCTTACCAGAATTAAGATTGGAAGGAAGGGAAGGGAAGGGGAGGGGAGGGGAGGG
>PVJI01031577.1:0-13015 GCA_004026765.1 Micronycteris hirsuta
ACGCGTAAGGGCCTTCTTCCAGGGCCAGGGACCTTCAGTCAATGAGGGCTTCTTGCGCCATGTTCTCAACCCTTACCTGCCCAACACGACACTGGTCTAAGGTATCTGGTTTAAGGCATCACACCATCCCAGATTCCTAATTTTATTTTTATATCATATTCTTAAAATAATTATACGATTTACATATTTTAGGCAATTTACCATAAGTCTCATTTCTGTGTCTTTTCAATCCAGGATTTAAAAATGGAATTGATTGGTCACATCCATGGTGATTTTGTGGTCAAAGGAGATTTGTCAAATGTCTACTATTTCTTGCCATATTACTGTTATAATTTAACATTTTCTCCCTTTAATCCTTGTTTCCTGTTATTTATGTTTAATTCTGTTGTTCTCCTTAAAGCTGTGCAGCTCTGAATTTTTAAATGCAAAAATGTAATCTGAAGAGTATGAACTTAATTTTTAACTCTAACAATAATATTTTCAAAAGAAAGAAAAGTACTTTAAAACATGTATTTATTTTGGATCCTGTAGTCTTGGTGGGGAAAATAGGGGCAAACTAGAATCCATTATGACCACAGACCAGTCTTTACTATCTATGGCAAGGCAGACATAGCCCTCTCTGGGATACAGCAAATCTGAGGCCTGAATTTTGGATCAGTGTCTTGCTCTGTCAAAAAAAAAAAATGATCAGGGAAACACCTGTTTCTCAGAGGGAAAAATTGTGACTCCCTTGTTCATTTTCAAAGGAGAAAGGCAAGTGTGTACTTCATATACCAAGGGAAAAATTCTCCCACCCCCATCCCTCACATTGCTGCTACCCAAACCAATGCATCTGCTCAGACTATAAATTAAAAAGTTACCTTCATTGCATTTTTGTTCAGCTATTTCTCTTTTGTCCTCAGATATTTCCTATTCATTCGTTTATTCACTCATTCCTCAAATATTCAGTGAGCACCTATTACATGCCATTCTGCTCAATGCTAGAGACACAATAAAACAGACTTGGTTGAAGAAGCTTTCCCATCCAAAAGTAAATGAAATAATATATGTAAAATATTTAATACAGAGTTAGGTACTAATTGGGTATTAGCTGCTATTATTACATCATTTCATTAGCATATGGTCATTCTATTAATGAACTAACTGTCAGGCAAATCAAGAACTCATCACTAAGTGCATTTGTATTCAGAAAGTTTCCTTCCTTGAGAAAAAAATGAGAAATCACTGAGAAAAAAATATAGATAATATTTATAATGTTACAGTCGATAAAGTTGTTCAACACTTTAAAAATCAATTTAAAACATAGTTACATCTGGCTACAGATCTCACCTCTATTTCGGAGGTATCACCTCCGAAATACCACCTCGATCTGATAAAACACCATTCCATAAATTCCAACGGGCCCGATTTAGCCTTAAAACCTGCTATGAATTCAGTGAAGGAAGTGTGAGAACCAAGTGAGATTATTTCAAGAATGAATTAAAACATTTTGCTACCAAAGATACAGACAGCTAAAATAGAATTTGAAATATAAGAAAGCCAAAATAAATGTAAAGAGGAAAAAATTAAAAATAACATGCAATATTATTCAACTTGCTACCATAGTATTTGGAAACATTGGAACTCTCACAGCAATGCCCATGACATTTTCTGGTCTGTTAACTGATAAACATTTTTCTTAGATATGAAAAAAAAATCCTTTATGCTTTTAGCTATAAAATGTAGGCTTGTATCTTCTAAACATATAAAATATCCCAGCTAAGTGAAGTCCATGCAAATTTCAGCAAGTTTTCCTCTGGGTCTGTTAAACACAGGTCTGAACTTTCAAAAAGATCTTGTAATGGGCTAACATTTCTGCAAACTTCAGAAATAATTTTGTAATGTTAAATGTATAACTAATAGAGAAATGTAATATGATAAAAATTTAATAGGCAAGGGGATTTTTATGTTTAACTCATCAGTGGTACTACCTGTTATGTTAAAGAAAATCACTGATTCAAATTACAGAAGATGTTGGGTCGAGTTGATGTTTATGTTTTTATCACCCATTTTTAAAACGGAAGTTTACTCAGTAAATTAATAAGATGGAAACATTTTTAGGAAATAGTACTTAACACATTCAAAAGACGAAAAACTATTTGGAGGAATCTAAGCATACCCATTTCCATGTAAGTACATGTGAACATCGTGTAAAACTAATTATAAATCAATTTTTTAGCCATTCATTAAAGCAGGTCCATAGAACTCTCTAACTGAAATATTCCAAGCAATTCCTTTGAGGCATTGTTTGAACTACTACAGATGTTTGAAAATAATAAAACTAAATTCTAAAATACTCAAAATAAAGACTTTTTTACTAATTCCAACTGAGTTCTCGAGAAATGACTTTGTTTGCAGTTTATGGTATGACACATCCAGGGGAACAGATGAGAAGAATTTACTTCCAAAGTCAGAATTGGAAGATAATGAATTAATGGGTAATTTTTTTTTTTACAAAATAAACCAGGTATAAGACTTTTAAAGTAGTTGGGCAAAGAGAGTCTATTTAAATTAATCTAGAATCACTGTACTTATTCCCAAGAAGAATTTACATAGGATAAGATACATCATTCCCCCCCCAGGCTAGCTCCAAGGAGGCGCCCCTCTCTGACAAGTAATAGGAGAAATGCCAGGAAGAACTCTTGCCCGCTATTATCTCAGTAGGCAGTAATTTCTAGAGAGTGAGGATTAGTTCTTCTTCCTCCTCCAAGTAACCACAGCTTGAATGCTGTGTACACCGCAGAAATTCCTCAAAAGTTCAGTGAATTCCACTGAAACTAAGATTATCCACGAATCTTAGATTCTTCAATGTCAACACATAACAATTAGACTACAGCACTGAATTCTGAACTCATTCAGTAAGAGTCAGAAATTATGAAGTCCTTCCACTAATATATGGTTAAGTACAGGTACCTAATTTTAAAATGACGTCATTATTAAAGGACAAAAATAACACAAATGTCACAGAATTTCCAAAGGAGCTTTATAATTTGTGTAAATTGTTAGATTAGGCTTATCGAATTTAATATGAACAGCTTTCATCAAATTTGGATTTAACGAATGCAGTTGTGAAATAGGAAAATTCAACATACTGCAAACAGCCCAACTCTTAAGTCATTCCACAGATATGATTTACCCCTAATAGCCAGAAGCATTGCTTCTAATAGCTCATGTTATGGCAGAATGAATGATGTTGTATTCATTCTACCTCTAGGAAGAAAGCTAACATCCATAATAGTAGCATTCAGCTGTGTGTTATAAAGCGCAACCCAGCAAAACCTCTATAACATAAAATGTGAAGATATTTAAAACATAAATTTAGTAGGTGGTAGAAGATCAGAGACTTCTCTCTTCCCACTAAACAGATGCATTTTTTATTCCAATCTTTCAAACTCTAGTACCTGGGATCAGCTACAAAACTTACCAGGACTGGAAACAGGCGTCACCCTCTGCTGTATAGTTCTGAGACTCACTCACTGTGCCTATAAACATGTATGACGTGCACAGACAACGCACACTTCTACAGAGAACAAAGCTATTGTGCTTTAACATGGAGGGTGTGTCTGCATTGGAGAACGTAATGGACCATCACATTTCCTCCTCCACAGTAACACGTCCTACACAGAAAAGCCTGAGTTGAGACTACTGTGAGTTCTAGCTCTCCTTTTTAATATTTCACTCCTGAGAAACCCCCCAGTACATATAAACAATTTCTAAAATATTTTCAATCTACAAAGAATTCCAGACTTACCTGGAAAAAGAAATAATTGCCTACTATCAATAGCGTGGCAGAAGGTATACACAAATGCAAGCAGAGAGTAAAAATCACAGCATTATTGCCCTGGTTGGTGTAGCTCAGTGGATTGAGCGCGGGCTGGCAACCAGAGGGTCCTGGTTCGATTCCCCGTCAGGGCACATGCCTGGGTTGCGGGCCGGGTCCCCAGTGAGGGCCATGTGAGAGGCAACCATACATTGCTGTTTCTCTCCCTCTCTGTCTCCCTCCCTTTCCCTCTCTCTAATAATAAATAAATAAAATCTTAAAACAGCATTATTATAGCGCAGAGGTTTCAAGGACATTCAGAACTACAAGTTCAAATCTCGGTTCTGATAGAAACTACATGATCTTAGACAACTTAATCACTGTAAGTCTTGATTCTTTCATGTGTAAAATGGGGATAAAAATAGGACTATTGTGGAAGTTGGAGTCACACACGCACCCCCATACAGGGCAATTCTCCAGCACAATCCGACAGGTTAGGCAGTCTATGAACTGTAGCTATACATGCATAGGAATGTGTGGACATCCCCGCAGCCCCACTTCCCACATCATATAACCATTACCTGCTCATGTTCTCTCCTCCTCCCTACATTATGGGCCATTACAGGCAAGAGCTATGTCATATTCAATTTTGTAACTTCAGGATGTACCACACCCCTGGCATATAGTAGAAGCCAATCAGCTGCCACTTACATTTTATCAAGTAAGTCAAACATAAAATGAAGAGTGTTCCTTCTTAACCCATTAATTTTCTCCCTGCTTTTGTTGAACTTGTGTAGGTGAAAACTTACTTAGCTGTGATAATCAGCTATAGGTTTTCAACTTCAAATTCGAAACTTCAAATTCCCCCATTGTTTTACCCTCTTTCGGTTCATCTGGGTACCTTTACAAAAATTTAATTTGCTTTGCTATTTAAAAATAATAATAGAATTGTGGGTCCTGAATACCAAGTGATTGTCTTTTTTGATCTAAAACACAATGAGTACCCTGGGTAAAAAACTTAAAGAACTGATTTCTGCCTAGTGCCAAAATTTCTGTTTATAATTCTTTGTTGAAAGAGAGAAAATAGTTTTGACAGATTATAAACCCAGAAAAAAGTTACAGAGTTTGTACTATTCATTCAATCTCATTTCCTTTTTCAAAAGGAGATCTTAATTTTTAACACCTTGCCAAGATTATAGCATTACAGCAGCCCATTTGGTGAATCGCAAAAATCAGATTATTTTCTCTCTCTCTCTCTCTCTCTCTCCCCCCACCTCTCCCTCCCTCTCTATCCCTCCCTCCTTCTCCCTTCATCTCCCTCCAACTTCCCCTTCACCTTCTTCCCTGTCTCTCCTCCAAACTGGTGGCTGAATCCCAGTCAGAAATACAGGCAGCAACTTCAGTTTCCTCTCTGCGTGTGTCAAAAACACAAAGTAGAACCAAAGTGTTTCCAAAACCTTTCATTTGAACCTTTATGATCCCTTTAGTGAAGAGCCGCAAGTCTTTTCCTCAACTTACCTTTCCAAACAAATAAACCATGTAAGATAATACCGCCCCCCATTCACACCCACTGTCCTTTTGAAATCATGTTTTTAATTTTATATAACCAGGCCCACATACCCAGAGGCTTGAATATTGCCTACACACTGCTTTCAAATCAGTTAGCGACCTACAGAACCTTTACATTCCCTGCAGAGGCCCAGAACCCTGAATGACCTTTAGGCTGAGAACGTCTGCTCCAGCTCTTCAACCAGAGCACAGCCAGGCACACTTTCTTCAGGGCTCTTCCCCACTAAAAACATGCTGAAGACTGCCAATCACTGATCCCAGGACCAAGATTTGAATGACTTAGCGTTTAAGCACAACTCTGAATGGAGTCGCATTTCCATTTCAGGGTAACTAATATTTATTTGGGTGAATCAAGATTTGTGTCCTGAATTTTGAAATACATCTCTATATAATTTAAAGTTTTTATCTGTAACATGAACATCCACACACACAAAGCAATTAAAGGAAACCCCAAAGGGAAAAGGCAAAATATCTATCTTTAGCGGAAAAGGCACTAAAGAGTGTCCAGTAGCCCCACCTACATAAAATCCAAGCCTCATGTCACATGCTCCACCTTTAAGAAAATCAGAAGTGAGTGTATGGATGGTTCAATGCAATTAACAACAGTGATGATAACAAATAATTAACATTTATTTTGTCCTTACTGACATAGGCATTCTGTTAAATAAGCTACCACAGATATTATTTAATCCTCATAATTCCTTCCATTTCAAAGATAAGAAAACTGAGTCACAGTGATGTTCAGCAACATGGCCAGGGTCTTAGAGATCTTAAGTGAAAGAGCTGGAACTCCAGCTTGGGCGGTGTGACCCGAGCCCACAAACTCTGACTACTGGTCTATGTTGGTTTCCAGCCCACCAGATTTGGTAGACAGTGAGAAAAAAAGTGTGTTCTCACAATTTCTTGATTGTGAGTTATCCAAAAACTGCTCCCATGAACTAGGACTCTATAGTTGAAGTTTGCCAGTACCTTGAATGCCTCACAAACCCATTTAAGGGCTCATTTTCTTCCTTCTATGGGAGAAAGATTACAAAATGTAACCTGAGGACATCAGGGCACAAGGCAAGCTTTACTGATCACTGTAACTCACAGTAGTCATGGCGGGGTGTTACCTTCTTGAATAATGGAGCCAGTCTTGAAAGCAATAACATCAGAAGGGAAATAGTAGTGAGCAAACTGCCTGATCATCAAGTCTAAATAGACTTATTGGTTGAGAAATAACCCTAGATATATTCTTCAAAATATTCACTGACTGCAGAAAAACAATTTCAAGATTCAGTTTTGGAATCAATTGCTTGTTTTCACGTTACCAGACCATCTAAAGAGAATTATCAACCCCCGCCATTAGCACCCTTCATTGCAAGTGCTTCATCACCATTATTCTTTCCCCTGTCTGCACTAAATCTGTCTCCAGATGTGGCCAGTGTCCCTGGAGAGCAAATAATTGCTAGTTGAGAATCTAGTTGCTCTATTTGCTGTAGTTGTTCACTGTGTCCCATATCAGTGGTCTTTAAAAGGCAAATGTAATTCTTCTGGACTATAATGCAACTAGTTTAAAGATATTTCATATTCCTCATTACTATGAGCCTCTGGGATTCTGACTCATTCAGACATCAAGTGCCCTGCCTTTCTAACTCTGGGCTGTTACTGTGTTAAATGTCCTTGGACAAAGGGTCAGACCCTGCCTGGTTTCCATCTCTTCATCTTCCTTTTCCAAACACCTGTAACCCTTGAGCTCTACCCAGCTTTTCTTCTAACTTCATCTCTCGAGGACTGATCTTGATTTGGCAACACTAATGTTCTCATAATCAGTGTCCGGTTACTCCTGCTGTCTGTCATTAAACCACATGCTTGTGACACAGGCATGTGCCTTGAACAGTAAACAAAGTCTCCACTTACCACTTGATATTGACCATTGTCTGTATTGTTCCTATACTTTGTAATCAGTTTCAGAAGCCTTGATTCCGTAGGATCAGGACCCTGAAATTTTCTGACCAATTCTGACTCAGAATTGGTGACTGCATGCTGATTGAATTGTTAGCCCAATACTATTCGTCTGCTCCTTGCAATGCCAAATATCACCTCCTTTGGAGTTGGCCATTAATGAACTTCCACAACCAGCCAACACATGCTGATTAGCCATTGATACACCTACAAGGTGCCAGTGACTGTGTTAGCTGCTTCCACCTGCTATTCAGCAACACCTGTGGACGCCACCGTCAGCCTGTCAGTCTCATTCTGCAACCCTTCTCCCTGCCCAGTGCCCATCCCACCCACACAGTTGGGGGTTCCCAGATCCAGGTTTGTGCTCATGACGTTGTAGATACCTTAGGTGGTATATGGCACTCAGACCTAGAGTGTACATTATAATTAATATCCAATTAGCTCTTCTAGATAGCCTACCCAAAGCTGACTTAAACCTTAAGCCAGAACATAGCTTTTCTAGTTGTATCATCCAAAAGGAGGAAAGAGGAGAAACCCAACAGAAACAGGATCTCCATCCTCCTTGACAGTGAATGTAATATTTGAATATATTGTCCTTTTCACTCCCACATATTTTTCTCAGGAAACGAAAGATTGTTGCAATTCCCACTCCCATCAAAACACTTAATTGCATCAATTTCTCTACTTCATCTTCTTTCTTCTTCATAACTCCAGTGAATATAAAATTTAAGCATAGATAACTCAGAAAGAAATCAGAAAGATTTTTAAGTGTCCAAATCCACCAAGCAGTTAATTTTATCTTCAGCATCTTCATGGACTACAATGTGCTCGCGTTAGAGGACAGCTTTACAGGTGACCCTTTCCAGTCCTCTGCCCTCATGGAGAACTGCATCCACACTGCTCCGGTCAGGCACACAGACGGCGAGGCTATAGCACGACCCAACAATTAATAACTACATGGGGCTTCAAAAAACCGAGACCCAGTCAGGTGCAGCAAATACTTTCAGAACTTCCCAGAAGTTGGGAAAGAATCCTCAATACTAGTTGACTTATTCTACCAGCCTGCAGCATGGTTAGGGTGAGTGCCCAAGCCATAGAATGGGGAAATGCACTCCAAATGAGGCACTGTGACAGAGAGAAAGATAGGAGAGGCACTGTGACAGAGAGAGACCTAAGCCGATTCACATGCAAAGCCAACTGCTCCCAATGCTAAGCAGTGCTTTTCAAATTGTAGATCATAATGCAGAAGACTGGAAAGAATGTCCTATTAAGGTTCTCTCTCCAGTGAATGTACTTAAATTTAGTAAGTCTTGGTTGCACTTTTTTATGCAATGGGGTAGAAAGTTTCAGAAAGCAATGCAAGCATATAGTATGTGTAAGAATGTTCAATGAAACTTCTTTCCTAGATAGATGATTTATTGATTGATAGAGATATTGCACAACTATTTATTGAGCACCCACCACACACCAGATACTTTTCTAGATGCTTAGATACATCAGTGATGACAGCACACACAAATCCCTGCACTCGTGATGCTTACATCTAGCAAACTAGACTGAAATGTAAAATTCATTTCTTAGTGTGCCGTACATTTTTTTCAAGTTTGAAAACCACTGTGTATTGTACGGAGGTGCCCAAGCATTCTCTCCAGTACCCCAACAAGAGCAGATCCATCCAGTAATTGCCCTGCCACATTGGCAAGCCCTGGTCAGGGGCGAAGGGGAAGGAACTGTCGTGGGGATTTCGTCCCAGCCAAAACCTGTGGGTGACCGCAACCTGATGTGTGAAAGAATCTCATACCGAGACACGTGGGGAGAAAAGAGTCCGGGGCCACGGGACCAATTCCTCCATCTTGGGAAAAGGCCCCGTGGGTAGCTTAGCTGGGGGTTTTTATTAGAAGCTTTAGGACATATTTACATTGGATTGATTATTCATGGGCTT
Organism: Micronycteris hirsuta; assembly: GCA_004026765.1. NCBI lineage: Eukaryota > Metazoa > Chordata > Mammalia > Chiroptera > Phyllostomidae > Micronycteris > Micronycteris hirsuta. The sequence continues at coordinate 9,255 of PVJI01031577.1, forward strand.
AGGCAGAGCAGGGTTAGGTTTACTCATTAGCAGAGCATTAGGATGTAAATTCAGGTCCGGGGGCAGACAGGACCAGGGTAATACATTAAACAGGACTCAGCAAGCCAGAATTTCTTAAGATATATCTTTGCCAAATTCCCATTAGAGAATTCCTATTCCACAGACATGATCCACACTTGCCCACACGGGAATCATGCAGAGCTGCGCTCTGACACACGTGATTACTAGACTGCGTGTATACACGTGTGTGGAAAGAACTGCCACAAGGAACAGTCCAAGTCATCCCCTTTCTCCACTCCCAAGCCTGCCTTCAAGCTCAAGCATGGCTTCATGAAGCCATATTCTCTTTGCTCTATTTTGCATCTTCCCCTTTAAATGTTTCTCTTTCCTACAGTTCTGATGGGTAAAATTGTTGAAGGGGAAGGAAAACAGCAAAGTGAACCAGCTCTTAGTGGTTATTCCCTAGTAGTATAACAGATGAAGAAGTTTCATTTTAATTTTTAATAAATACTCACTGCTAGTAACAGGCAAACCATTGAAGTTGTAATAACCTATTCTCTTAGGCCAGTTAAACAACAATTCTACATATATTCTCCCCTAGATCTCTTCAGAGATATCCTAATAGATACTAACTAATGTCCAATTCAGTACTTCTCAACACAATTGTTTGCATATTTAATTTGTAGTGGCTCACATTTACTGTGTCTGTAGTACGGAACTGACACTGTGCTATGTACTTTATCTCTCATCTCCACAACAACCCTGCGAAGGAGAAATTCTTAACTGTATTTTGTTAAAGGAGACATTAAGGCTTATAGAGGTTAAATAATTTGTCCATGATCATTTCGCTAATAAGTGGCAGGGTTGAAATTCTAACAAATGCAGCACAGCTCTGCAAAATTACTGATCCTATCCCCATTAAGGGCAGGAGGTTCATGATGTATGAACAATGATGAATTCTTAGAAAATTACTTCACAAGCCTATGCTGCCCCTTGTTTGCTCTTAACCACTCTTTAATATTTTAATGGCCATTGAGGAAGACTATAAATAATCCATTAGATTTAGAACTGAAGTGTCAACACAAGCACTTCTCCTACCTTTGCTGCAATAAGTTTAAATATCTGGGTGTTCAAAACATTTTGCTATGTCTTGCACTAAACGTTTTTAAATATTGGTAAGGATAGTAGGAGGTAAGGGGACAGACCCTGAGTCCAGAATGTCTGTTCTCAACTCCCACCCCTATCAACTGTCTGGCCTTGGGAAAGCTATGCCTCAGTTTCTTCATCTGTAAAATGGGAATAATGATAGCACTGAGATGACTGTTTTGAGGATTAAATGAGATATTACAAGTTATGCACTTAATACAATGTGAGCACTAAATAAACATTATGCATGCATTATCCTTATAGTTATTACTTCCTAAAAAGCACCAGCTCACCTCGTTCCACTAAGCATGAAAGCCTTAGGGTTTATAAAGACACAAAAGAGTAAGTTCTGGGGGAATAAAGAAATCTTTAAACTTGGATCTCTGCAAATAAAGAGAATTGTATCTATTCCATCACTGTCCCTCATTCCCCAATCGCTTGGGTTGCTGATTGGTGCACAGTGGATGTTACTGCCTCACTGATGCTCTTTTCGGAAAGCATTACACTTCATAAATTATTTGAAAAGGAACTCATTTTGTTTTTATGCTGATATATGACATCTTTGCTTTGCAAAACACAACCAGCATGTTTATTTACTGAACAGAGGTCAGGACCATAGGTTTGCATGGAAAAGAGAAATCATAACCATTGTTCCAGGAAAATTCAAACCAATTTTGCAGCGTAGGTCTTTATGTTGTTTTAAACAACTGTCTCAAATGTTTGTCAAATGAAAAGGTCAAGTGTACATCAGTATAAAAAACGTAAAAGTTTTCAGCATTCTTAAGCCTGTTCTGGTAGTAAGGCAAGTTCCTCTCCTCATAATCAATTTCTTTACTTAAAAATGTCATTCGAAGTATGGGACTGGCATAAGAACAGACACATTGACCAATGAAACAGAATAGAAAGCCCAGAAATAAACTTATGTCAATATGGTCAATTAATATTTGACAAAGGAGGCAGGAGCATAAAGTGAAGTAAAAATAGCCTCTTCAACAAATGGTGTTAGGAGATCTGGACAGGTACATGCAAAAAAACAGAAACTAGACTACCAACTTACACCAAAATAAACTCAAAACAGATAAAAGACTTAAATATAAGTTGTGACACCATAAAAGTCATAGAGGAGAACATAGGCGGGAAAATCTCAGACATCCCATGCAGCAGTATTTTTACCGATACATCTCCTATGGTAAGGGATATAAAGGAAAAAAATAAACAAATGGGACTACATCAAATTAAAAAGCTTCTGTACAGCTAAAGAAAACATCAAAAAAATGGAAAGGGAACCAACCATATGGGAAAACATATTTGTCAATGATACCTCAGACAAGGGTTTGATCTCAATATACAAAGAACTCACATGGCTCTGTGGAATTGAATGGAACTGCCTTTTGATGCAGTGATCCCACTGCTGGGATTATATCCTAAGAATCCTGAAACACAAATTCAAAAAGACCTATGCACCCCAGTGTTCATAGCAGCACAATTTACAATAGCCAAGTGCTGGAAACAGTCTAAGTGCCCATCAGTAAATGAATGGATCAAAAAAACTGTGGTTCATTTACACAATGGAATACTATGCAGCAGAAGGAAAGAAGGAGCTCCTACCCTTTGCAACAGCATGGATGGGCCTGGAGAGCATTATGCTAAGTGAAATGAGCCAGGTGGTGAAACACAAATACCATATATCTCACCTATAAGTGGAACCTAATCAACAAAGCAAACAAATGAGCAAAATAGAACCAGAGACATGGAAATAAACAAACTGACAGTGATCAGAGTGGAGGGAAGGGGATAACGGGGGAAAGAAGGGAAAGGGCCGTCAAAGAACATAAATAGAGGGCTCACGGGCACGGCCAATGGGGTGGAGATTGACTGACTGTGGGGGGCAGGGGAGGGCAACGGGGTAAAAGGCTGGACAACTGTAACTGAACAATTCTTTTTAAATGTCATTCTGAGTGGACATTTTATAGCTGATCAATTTTTATCCTTTTTTCCCATATACAAATACAAGACCCAAAATATACTTTTGGTACATTTCCTTTCTGCTGATTAAAGTGATAATTTCCTATAAATCTACTGCTATCTGCAGCCCTAGCAGAAAATATTTTGCAAACTACATTCCTATGTGGCTTAAATATATTCATCTTTTCTCTAAAATATTTAAGTAAACAATTAAGCATTTGAATGTAGAAGGTAGAAAACATTGTCATTGCTTTTGTCAAAAACTTAACACATTAACCGTGGTGCACATAGAAATGTACTCAATTAACATTTTAATTAAGGAAAACAAAAAATAATTAAACAGATGACATTTGAATTAATTTTCTCAACTGTAAATAACCTGATGGAAATTATTGTTAAATCTGATTTAAATATTTCTCCTTCAAAAAACAGTGACTTCAAACTACCCACGATCATAAACATCTCCTTTTTATGTATTTACATAATCATAATGTCACATCCATAAGTTTCCAAGTGAAGTTTCTCAGTGTTATGAAACGTACTCTGTATATGATATGCAAACAACAGCGCAATTGTGTAACAATTACAAGTTACAAAACATTTGTTTATTTCCTATGTAAAAACATAGTACTAATGTACTTAAAGGTTAT
>PVJI01031578.1:0-13185 GCA_004026765.1 Micronycteris hirsuta
ACTTGCTCCTTATTTTAAAGTCATTCTTACAAATATATTTTAGATTATAACACTAAAATAATAGTACACAATTTTATGCTTAGAATCTAACTTATAGCTAAGTATTTAGAACACAAAAATATTTATGTATTTTAAAACATTTTTATTATTGTTCCAGTATAGTTTTCTGCCTTTTCCCCCCTTATTGAATATTTAGAAATAATATTTTCAAACATCTTCCAGAAATCTTTATTCTTTCAAAGAAATTCTTTAGTAGAATTTCTTATTTTTTCTCTCAGGACTTCTTTTTAAGAAAACTGAGCTGTAAAAAAAGCTTTGGGACTAGTTTAAAATGACTAATTGTTAAATAATAACAATACCTAACTACCAGTAGTAATTTCTTTTTGCATGACTCCATTTTATTCCATTTCGGAAAAGGCAAAACTGTAGGGGCAGAAAACAAACGAGTGATCCCAGAGGCTGGGGCCGGAGGGACGAGTGACTGCAAAGGCAAATGAGAGAACTTTCGGGGATGACGGACCTGTTCCATATTATGGTAGTCTAAGTTTATTAAAATTCAGAACTGTTCACAAAAAGGACAAAATGTACTCTATGTAAATTATAACTCAGTAAACCTAACACACGCACGCACACATGCACACACACAAAGGTAACAAAGGACCGTGATGCTTTGATGACATTCCTTCAGAGTCCCTCCTGAGTTTTACCGACGTTCACAGGCATCGTTTTATCTCACTATCATATAAATTGATGCTTTATTTTGCTTTTTAAAAATCTAATTTTGCCACTTTAGCCAAGATCAGCATGATGACCCGGAAGGCAAGACCCCTAAACCAGCTTCGAACCAGCATCCTCTGTGCGCTAAGGCCGTGGCGCTTCTCCTGAGCTGCCTGTATCCTTGGTGGTCTTCTCAGGATTTCATGTTCTTATATGCTCTGAACTACCAAAGGACGGGTCCAACCAGTACTCATGCTAACAACGGCATAGGCTGTGCCAGCAGCCGCGCTTCCACTGTTGTTTTATTCAATTCTGTACTGTTCCATATAACTTGGACACTAAGTAGAAAACTGGGCTCTAAAGAAATGGAAGTATCAGTGGATTGTAACTATTCTATTATTATACACAAGCGTATAGGTTTGTATCTTCTGTTCGTACCTTAAATTATTAATATTTGCTTGTTTAAGTAGATAAAAAATAATATTCTATTTTTATTGTCTCTGAATAGTTATATATGTATGATTTTCCAAAGATTTGTTTGGCCTAGAATTTTCCTACAATATGATATTTATAATAATCTGGAGACCTTAGCATTTTTTCTGGGAATGCAATGTAGAGCCTTTCAATAGGACTGCAATAGAACTACATAAATTGAGAAACTGATCTTAGATCCTAATTGTCATTTTAATTCTAATTTTGATGCAATTACAAATCGGATTGTTTTCTTAATTTCTCTTCCTGATAGTTCATTATTAGTGTATAAAAATGCAACCAGTTTCTGAATATTAGTTTTGTATCATTCTAATTTACCAAATTCATTTATTAGTTCTAATAGTTTTTTTGGTAGAATCTTCAGGGTTATCTAGATATAGTATCATGTCACCTGCCAATAATGACAGTTTTGCTTCTTCCTTTCAATTCAGATGCCTTTATTTCTTTTTATTGTCTGATTGCTGTGGCTAGAACTCCAACACTACAGTGAATAAAAGTGGTGGAAGTGGATGTCTTCACTTTGTTCTTGATCTTAAGGGAAAGCCTTCAGCTTTCGCCATGAAGTCCGATGTTAGCTGTAGGTTTGTCATATGTAGCTTTTATTATGTTGAGGTAAGTTCTATCTATCCCCACTTTGTTGATAGTTTTTTTTTTTTAATATCATAAATGGATGCTGGATTTTGTTAATGCTTTTTCTGCATTTGTTGATATGGTCATAAGCTTTTTATCATTAATTTGGTTTATATGCTCTGTGACTTTCAATGATATGTGAATACTGCACTAACCTTGCATCCCAGGAATAAATCCCACTTTATCATGGTGTATGATCTTTTTTAATGTATTGCTGAATCTGCCCTGGCTGGTGTGGCTCAGTGGATTCAGTGCTGGCCTGAGAACCAAAGGGTTACCGGTTCCATTCCTAGTCAGGGCACATGACTGGGTTGCCGGCCAGGTCCCCACTTAGGTGCACATTAGAGGCAACCGCACATTGATGTTTCTCTTCCTCTCTTTAAAAAAAATATTTTGCTGAACTTAGTTTGCTAATATTTTGTTGAGGATTTTTTTGTACCTATGTTCATCAGGGTTATTGGCCTATAATTTTGTTTTTGTATGGTTTTTGGTCTTAGAATCAGGGTGATGCTGGCCTTGTAAAATGAGTTTGGGGGCTTTCCCTCCTCTTAACTTTTTTTGGAATAGTTTGATGGAATACGTGTTAATTCTTCTTTGCATGCTTGATGAAATTTACATGTGAAGTCATCTGGTTCAGAATTTTTGTCTGTTGGAAGTTATGATTACTGATTCTATTTTGTTAGTAGTTATTGGTATTTTCTGTTTCTCCCAATTCTTGGAATATTGTATGTTTCTAGGAATTTATTCATTTTTTTCAGGTTGTCCAATGGTGTCTGCCAATGCTGTCACTGGCGAAGGTTGCCCCAACCCCTACCCCTCCAACTCTTGCCCTGTAGTCAGCTTGCGGTTATTTCGCCATGTATAATGCACACTTGGACATGCTTTTGGGTCCAAACTTTCAGGAAAAAAATATTTTGTTTTAATTTTTTAATTCAGTTATTATTTATGTTTATATACTCATTTTTATTTATATACTAGTTTATATACTTGTTTTTTTATATTATAGAGAGTATCATTTTGCCTACATATATCTTTATTGTTTTCTAGAGTTACACTTTTAATATATAAGCATAAATAAAAGAATTACAAACATTTATATAGATAAGGAATTAATACTATCATGTATAATGCACAGCCTTATTTTTCCTTCAAAAATTTGGGCACAAGAGTGTGCATTACACGTGACAAGATATGGTAGTTCCTTCCTATAGGTCCCTCGTACTTTTTGAGCTACTGCCCCTGCACTGGAGCTTAGAGTGAGTTGGTGAGCAAGTCTTTGAGGGCCCACTGAGAGCAGCAGCCCGGTCTCTAGCACCCCTTTGTCTTCCTCAGAGGCAGTGCCTGCTGGTTTTCGCAGTCCCATGTCATGGAGACTTCTCTTCCCAGAACTGGTGCCCGGGGCCTGGGGAGCCCACCGTGGGCCTGGGACCCATTGCTCCTCAGAGGGGACCTCCACAGCCAAGATACGCATCCCTTCTGTTTCTTAATCACCACACAGTGGGTGTGGGGCCTGTCCTCTTTGTGCCTTCACCCCTCCTACCAGTCTTGACATGTCTTCTTCTTGATATCTTTAGTGTCAGGAACTCTGTTCAGCTAGTCTCCAGGTGGTTCTCAGTGATGGGTGTCCTATAATTTAGTTGAATTTTGATGTGGTCATGGGGGAAGGTGAGCACAGAGTTGACCTACTCTGCCATCTTGACTGGAAAGTTTGCCTTTTCATGGTGATGATGGTTTCCTTCACTCTCCAGAAAGCTTTTTTTGTTTCTCCCTTGTATTATTCATGTCTGATTTTGGACCAAGATTGTGCCAACCTCATAAAATAAGTGGGAGGGCATTCCTTTTCTCTCTGTTCTCTGGAAAACATTTTGTGAGGTCAGAAATATCTTTTTTCTTTTAAATTTTTTATTTATCTATTTTTAGAGAGAGGAGAAGAGAGGGAGAAAGAGAAGGAGAAACAGCAATGTATGGTTGCCTCTCACATGGCCCTCACTGGGGACCGGGCCCGCAACCCAGGCATGTGCCCTGACCGGGAACTGAACCGGGACCATCTGGTTCCCAGCCCGCGCTCAATCCACTGAGCTACACCAGCCAGGACCAGAAATATCTTTTTTCTTTACCTAATCTGGAAATACATAGTAATTTAAGGCTATACAGCTGGCTTCTTCTGCCATGGTACTCTACATCATTGCTGCCCAATAGAACTTTCTGTGTTGCTAGAAATATTCTGTATCTGCCCTAACCTATATGGTACCCAATAGCCACCTGCAGCTACTGTGACTGAGGAATTGAAATTTTCAAAATTTCACTTAATTATAAGTAGCCACACGTGGCTAGGGGCTGCTACGTGAACAATACAGTCCTATACAGACTCCTGTTGATTGCCGGGGCCTCTTCCTGCTTGTCTCCCAGTATTCCTCCCTTGGTGTTTCTCTCACCTTTTTGCACTAAACTCTCCCTTGTGGGTCTTGAGTTCCTTTTTTTTTTTTTTTTAAACTGTGTTTCCTGTTGCTAAGGCAACCATGTCTGGCTTCTTGCTTTTCATTGTTTTCTTTTTCAGGAATTTCTTATAATCTCTTGTCTACCAAGAATTTCCCTTCTAATCTATATGTGTACTGCTGTGCTTATTCATTTATTTGTAAATATTAGGATTTTTCCCTTCCTTTGGATTTGTTATACTCAGCGAAAGATTCCTGAAAGGGTTTAGTATATATTCTTGTATAGTTTTTCAGATGGGGAAAATATAATACAGAAAAGTGAGGTTATTTATTCAAAGTCATGGTATATTAGTGGCAGCATCAGGGCCCTACTTGAAACACCTACTGTCCTTTTCACCAGCTCAGTGCTTCTGCAATAAAATAGCCATAAAGAAATTAAGCTATATTTTGCCCTGGCTGGTGTAGCTCAGTGGATTGAGCGTGGGCTGGGCACCGAAGGGTCCTGGTTCGATTCCCAGTCAGGGCACATGCCTAGGTTGCAGGCCAGGTCCCCGTGAGGGCCATGTGAGAGGCAACCATACATTGCTGTGTCTCTCCCTCTCTGTCTCCCTCCCTTCCCCTCTCTCTAAAAATAAATTAAAATAAAATCTTAAAAAAATGAAAGAAATTAAGCTATATTTTGAACTTTGCAGTGTATCATTTACAAATACAAATAAACAATTCTTAAAATGACTTGGATAAACCTTTTTACATATCAAACTTTTTTGTAGTTTGCTCAAATTTGTTCCACACTATCTGAGATAAATTTATCTCCAAAGAGTCCTTCTAGAACCTCAATCACTTCTTTCTAGCTGTTTCCCAGTGGCCTCAAGATGACACAATCTCCATCATGTTTCCCCCACCTCGGCCCCCCAACAAAAAAAAATTACAGGCTTTTACAGAATCCTTCTTCACTATTTATTTCTCTTCAGTCATTCAAAAAATGCTTTCTTTCACTACATATAAAGGCTTTGGACCAGTGCTTATAAACCAAGGAAGTATGTATAGGTCAGCAAGAGCTTTCTGAAAGTAGTTATGCCTCTGATCAGAACAATGTGAATCAGTCATTGAAAAGTGAGAAGACAGTTGAATTTTTGTTCTCTCTCAGAAAGTAGCTGTAAAAGGCTGGAAGCCAAGCAAGTGTTTGGAGACCCAGATGCATTTTAAAGAGTCTGGGAGCTAACTTCATTCAGAGGTTCGACAGCATCCTGAGGTTATCCAGGAGCCCTTGAGGAAGCTAGGAGTTGCAAGGTAAGAGTGGCATGAAAAAAAAAAAAGAATTGGTCCTCAATAAGGAGAATAGATTGAAGGAGGAGTAGGACTGAAGGAAGAAAGATATTTTTTAAAGATTTTATTTATCTATTTTTAGAGAGAAGGGTAGGGAGGGAGAAGAAGAGGGAGGGGAACATCAACGTATGAGAAATATATCAATCCTTTGCCTCTCACACGCCCCCAACCGGGGACCTGGCCCACAACCCAAGCATGTGCCCTGTCCAGGAACGGAACCGGCAACCCTTTGGTTTGCAGGCCAGCACTCAATCCACTGAGCCACACCAACCAGGGCAAGATTTTTAAAAAATACATTTCATTGAACTTATTTTTACATATGAGGAAAATGTACAAAGCAGTAATGCTTCCTTGAATCCAGACTCACAGACCAAGAAGCAGTGTAAAGCTCATCATTTTCGGTATATCATATATTTTTGTCAGATGTTTCAACTCTCTTTAAAGTGAATTGAAGTAAAATGTACAAACGCACAATTCGACGAGTGTTGGCAAAGTGAACACACTTGTGCCACCAGTCAGGTCAAGGCTTAGCTAAGCCACCAGCGCCCCAGAAGAAGTCACTGCCACTCACTGCTCTTCTCCCCAAACTTAACCACTATTTTAATTTCTCTCCCTCTGGATCTTTTCAATTAATTTTTCTCCTAAGAAATGAGCTAACATTTTTATATAGGAGAAGAATGTCAAGTATAATATAGTTCAGCGGTTTTCCAAACATTGAAAATTAACAGTAGAATAGTTTCTTCAAATGAAATTACATACAATCTTAATATGTGGAAGAGGTAATATCAGCACTTCTCTGATCGAATTAGAATTAGAGAAGTGGGACCTCTGCAGCCTACTCACTGCACAGCTCCGTCCTGTAACATATATATTCTCCCCGCAGTCCACTCTGCTGGACTCTGAGATGTCACTTCCATATCCTGAGGCTCTATGGAAAACTCAGCTAGAAAATCATTGGTTCATTTTAAGTCCTTCCTTTTGAACAGTGGTTGGCAGATTTTTCCAGAAAGAGCTGGGTAGTAAATATTCTAGGCAGTAACTGCCATATGACACCTTTCTCAATATTCAACTTACATGCTGCCGTAGTGTGAAAGCAGTTGTAGGTCATTTGTATTGGGCTTTTCCAATAAAACTTCACTTACAAAAATAGGCAGAGGGGGTGGGGGTAGACGCATCCTGTGGGTGGTAGTTTGCAACCCCTGCTTTTGAAAAATAAGGAAAGGGAGGTTCATAAAGATGAAGTGACTTAGAGTCACAGAATTTTATTACTAAAATAAACTTTAATAATCATCTTATGGGTAAGGAAACCAAGGGCCTAGTGACTTACAATAATTCAATAAAGCAATGTGTGGCACATGTAACCTAGCAAGGAATTATGTATATGACATTATAATTATCGTTAAGATGGTATTTTGTTCCTATTCCAACCTGTTTTTATTGCTAAAACTCTCAGCCTCTCATTTCTTTCTAATAATCTTGAAGAATCATTCATGCTTTCCCTGAGAATTCTAATCCTCCATTCCCATCACTAACATAATTTCTCCTGCAGCTCTTTGCTTCTCATGCTACTAACCCTGGCTCTTCTAAGTTTCAGTCTTCACACCAGGGGCTCAAATAACGGGTTGCACCAGTTCTAGGTGGGCTGTGTTCTGAGCATGTTTCCCTCCATTACCCTGTTAAAATGCATCTTTGCTTTGCAGAGTTGAAGGGAGTTTTGTCAAAGGACTAAGCATTTCAGTGAATTCATCAAATTTTTATTACAGTTATACTGCCCCTCACTCAGGGTCTCAAGATATATCTCATTATCTTCTACCTGAGAGCAGGTTATTCACATTGGCGAACTCAAATGCAGAGGCGAGGACAGGCCTTGGCTTCTGTCCATCAGAATGGGCAAGTTTATGCTGCCGAAATAGGTAAAGCCAACATCTTAGTGGCTTCGAGCAATAGTACAGTTCATCATAAAGCCTTTGTGGGTTGGCTAGGGGCTGTTCCTCCTCATCAAAGTCCTCATTCTGCCTCATCTGCCACTGATGAAGAATCACCCATCACAGTATTATAAGGAAAGGAGAATATGTTGAAGCAAAAATTGGCTCTTAAGGTTCCGGCTTCAAGTGACAGGCTTGTCTTTCAATGGCAGAGAAAAGTCAAAAGGCTAACCCTGACCGCCACTGGGCAGGAAATTCCTGGTAAGGAAATAGGTAAGGAAATAGGACACTGGTGAGCTGCAGACAAAACGCAGCTGAGCCAGAAGCTCGAGGCCTTGTTATCCATTCTCCCTAGAGGACTAACAGTTGTCATGCAAATTAAACTTTCAGTATTGGCCCTGATGTACCAGGTACCAGAAGTAGGGATAAATGTAACTTTGTGGCTTTGTAAATCAAGATATCCATGTATTCCTCAAGAAATGAGTTCATTATTAATATGCTATTTTCGTATGGAAAATGGAAAGGACACTTATATAGGTGGAATAAGATGTTATTTAACATATTTGAGGGTATTTAATAGACTTTGGATAGCCATGCCTGTCTATAGACATTTTTCTTTCCTTTTTCGCCATACTATTCTTGAAATGCACTCCCCGGGCCTTCTTTTCCTGCTTCTCTTCTGCGGATGCATGTAACTGTTTTCATCCAAACAAAGCTGCTTGTTAAAAATTCAGGTTCCCGGGTTATATGTCAAAATAAGCCTGAGTGATTCTGTAAATCTATATCTTCGCCGTATTTCCCATATACATTTTATGACATTGATATTTGAAAACCACTGGTCTGGAACATATGCCTTAAGCCTGTGCAACAATTTTTATGAAATATGTGGTCAGCATTTGGAGTTGTTAATAATGTCTTGTTTTCTTTCTTTTTTTTCTTTTTTCTTTTTGCGTGAAGTTGAGACTTAATCTGTCTGGCTTTGCTAACTGGCATGCGGATGGATTTGCCTTTTGTTCCCTAGTCTCACCCTGGGTAAAAATACAAAGATACCAGAGACAAACATTACTGTTTTATCAATTTATAGTCCTTTTGAGTTGGAGAGAGTAAGGTTGGAATAGAGGAAAACTAAGCAACACTCTCAGAACATGAGTATGGTGGTGGTCCTGTACTTGTATGATGCATATGACACATTTTCAGCTGGAACTGAGAATCTGAGCATAGGTCTGCAAGCATAACTATCAATACATTCATCTCAGATGCATTTATAGTTGATTTTTATTGCCATAGTAGAATAATTGTGCAGCGATTGACTTCATTTGGAGTTACCAAGTACGAGATGCGACAGTGTCATGGACACAATATTCTCACCATTGCCAACTTTCCCTGCCCTGTCACCGTCCCCCACTCCTCCAGCTGCTCCTCTGATGACCATTGATCTGTGTGCCCCACCCCGCCCCCAAACAACAGTGTGGTCAATTCAAAAATAACCTTTCAGGATCAAAGAGGACCGTTCTTAGATCAGTGTATGAAAATCACAGAACTTCAAAAATAGATACTAAAAACTTAGTTCACTTCTATTTGCAGAAGAAATGAAATTATTGGCTGTGCCCTAGTAACATAAGATTTTTAAAAGTTGTTTTATTGGCTCAGAGCTTTAACTGGATTAAATTTCTAGTTTTCATTAAAAAGGGTTTCAACTCACCATGCCGGCAATACGCTGTCAGTAAGACGAGGCAGGCAGAGCAAGGGGATGCTCACGTTGCGGTCGTTTTTTAACTTGTGTACCATTTGCTGAAGTGAGGAACAAAGGGATGTAAGAAGAATATGTTCACCAGGACTTTGGAGTGTTGTTGGTTGTGATTGCATTGTTCTCGAAATCTACATTCTTCATGCATCAGAAGCTTTCCAGAGAGATCAGGTGAATAAACTTAAGGCAAAAATTCATGAAGTTGCCTTTCATATGAAATAATTCCCTGCTAGCATGTAGCATTGTATCAGAATTATGCCTTCCATGGTATACCTAGTTCAGAGTTTGACGTGTGGTAGCCCCTGAAAGCTATATGGTGGGGGTGTGCAGAAAACTGCTACTTTTCAGGTTTGCATGGGTCTCTACATTTGCTTTGCTATTCACACCGGATGACCTAACATTATCCCTATTGAATTCTTTAAACCAATTTGTCGATTAATTTTATATTAGCTCATAATGCATTATTTGATAGAGGACACTTGGTTATAAGTGTTTTCTACATGGTTATGATGATAGTCTTCAATAGCCCTGCACGGCATTTCGATTCTAGTGATGATATATCAATTCTATGCTTGGAATCTTGTCTGGAATTAAACATCAACTAGGTTCAAAAGTAATTATTTTTTATTTCAATTCTATAAAGTGTACAACAGGCACTCAGCAATTACATCTGCAGGAAAAATACAGAGCAAATCAAAGCAGATTAAGTTTATGAAAAAGTTTTTAATCTACATCAAAAGAGTGCAAGTGGTCAGTGACCATTTGATGACAGTTGTTGCATTCTGACTAACAAAGAACTCTTTCATGTAGAACAAATTGTAAGAGGACAATCAAATAACCATAGCTGTAAGAGTACAAAAGAGCTGACCAGTTGTAAAAACATCATACAGTGAAATAAACTTGATAAATGATGCTCAAAGAAATGGCCCTTTTCTTGAAAAGCCCAAACCTCTGAGTCATTGTCAAGATCTCAGAGCTCTGTCTGTTGTCGATGCAGGGGCAGAAAGAGAGCAGGGCTGACAACACACTTTCAATGTTTAGCTTTCTAGGTCTGTTGAAAACTTGCCTCAGAAATGATTTGCATATACAAGAACTTAGAGAAAGCATCCTGTTTTGTTGAGTGGTGCACCAAGACACCCATCAGTTTCATAACAAGGTTGGGTTAGCAGTCACTTCCTAAGTTTTCTTTTGAGTTGGACCATTGTAGAGTCTATAAAATGAAAAATATTAGAACTTGACAGTACTAATTTTTTAAACTGAATCTGCACAGCTTAGCAAAACAGGAATACCTGTGTACAGACTGATAGTATGGCATATATTAATTTGACCTGCACATACATTTATACATTTCACAGAAATGACGCTGTATCTCATTAACAGATACACAGCTCTGGTACATTTAACAGAAATAAGAGAACAACTTCATCATTTCTGTAATTCATCAATATTATATAATAAAGGCTTATAAATTGTTAGCAGAAAGAACTGTAAAACGCAGCAAGCTAAGAAAGGACAACATTTTGAGGTGTGTTTGTCTTTGTCATGCAGCATAACACCAAATTTGTTTTTTTTTTAATAGGATGCCATGAATTTAAGGCACTTGCAACAATGCCAGATAGCCAGGTCGTGTTCTAAACTATGGGACAGATGAATAACAGTACAGTTGACGTAATTTTCAATAATACTGACAATTATGACGTTAATTCAAGTCTACTTAGACCTAAAAACATTATTCAGTACAAATAAAATGAAATAATAATGTTGTGAAACACTAAAAAAAAGTTATATGTACCACAAAATATCACACAAAAAATATCTATTTACATAAATATTTGTCTGTGGTCCTACTGTGAAAGAAAGATTGTTATGGATAATGCACAGATCACACTACTATAAGAAATCAGTTCTAGTAACCTTAATTTCAATATGGTTGCTAACTTCTTTCAATTTAAGTTTACCATCAGTGTAGTCATTTAGAAATGAAACAAGAAAATTCAAGGGTTGAATTTATATATTATACATGTGTAGTTCACATGCATATCCCATCATTTTAAGTAAAAATTATGACTTATAAAGAACATATTCAAAATAAATGTTTTAAATGCCATATGGATCTGATTCATATATTAATAACAAAGAAGGTACAAACATAAAAATTATTTATAACAATTTTCTAGAAATCATTTTTTCTAATGTAGTCAATCTATCTCATATACACTATTTTAATGTTCCTTTCCTTGGCAGTTTTCAGTTTTCCTGTGAGTCAAGACACAGAAAGCCCTTATTTCCCGTACGTAAAGTATTAACAAGAAAGTTAGTAAGTCAAATAGGTGTGACTAAGAATAGTGACACTTATCCAGATGTCCTTAGTGTCGGAAAAAAAAGGGGCCATGAAAAATTCAGAAGTAAAGTGAGACAGATTTTATGAAGCTGACCACGAATTTTAGCCCTAACATCTTCATTAAGACAATATTTAATTCCTTAAAATTCAATGTGGAAAATTAAACAAATGTTCTCTGTTAGTAATTCTTGGATGATGCACTTCACTTTTATTGTTTGGTGATTGCTTTAGACATCTAAATGTAATTCCTCAGATAAAATTAACGAAGATGCAGTAACACGTGGGAGAAATGACCTACAGGTACATTGTGCTGAGCACTACTTCTTCCTTCTCCACAGAACTTGCACACATTGGTCGTCTTGGACTTGAACCACAGTTCCAAAAGCCATAGTAAGTGCTAATCTCTGGGGCTGTTGGGACTTTTGAAAAGTTGCAGGAGCAGATTCTTAATATCTAGGTATACTTAATATTCTAGAAAACCTTTAGCATGCCTAACCCACTCTCTCTTTTAACAAAGATCACTGAACATTAGCTATAACATTGAAATTATGTATTTTAAAAGGCAATTAAAAGCAATAAAAAACTTCTGAAATTGTATGTATAGCTGGATTTTAAGTTGATATGTTTAATTTTATATTCCAAAGCCTTGGGGGATAGATTGATTTTGAGAAATTGTTTATAAGGGAGGGGAAGAACTCCCTAACACAAAAATAATAATATCTTAGAATCAAACTTTTAATTTAATTTTATTCTAATTATATATAATATGTCCATAATACTTTTATTCTCCAAATGTCTTAGATACATTTTAAAGTAGTCTTAATAAGATACATCCTAAAGTAGTCTTAGTAACGAAAAATTCAAACAAAAATAATATCATATGCCTTCTTGGATACAGTAAATGATCCAGGTGGATTTTTTTTTTCAGAAATGTCTATATTTATTTGACTTTTAAAGACACTCTCTACTGGAAATATGCAAACCCTTATTTAATATACCAAATTACCTACACAGTTCCAAATCAGGATGACAGCTTGTAAGTTTATGCATTTGTCTAAGTAGATGTAATGCTATTCGTCCAAAAAAGCTTCCCAATGGTTCTGCTACTTATGGCAGCTAACAATAGTCAACTGGGCTGCCGGCAAAGGACACGGTTTAAGTTGTTGACTTTTCCCCATATGAGAAAGATAAATTAGTTTGATATTTTCAAATCCAGTCTTTTCTAGGTAGTATGACATTTCAGAATTATAATATTTTTGTTCAATTTATTTCATCTTATTTTTAAGAAATCAATTTGCTGTTTTCTTCTCTGCCTTCCTACCTTCACAAGCACACGGACTCATATTAGCTAATTCATCACAATGTAATCCATACCTGGCCAAATTCTTGTCCTGTTCCTCGACATCACATTAAGTAAGTTTTCTCATCTAGTGAATCAGTGAATCCCAATGATTTCTTTCTTTCTCTTTCTTTTTTCTTTCTTTCCTTTCCTTCTTCTTCCTTCCTTCCTATTCTTTTCTTTTTTCATTCTTCTTCTTCTTTTTTTTTTTTTTTTTTTTGGTTCAGGCCTAA
>PVJI01031579.1:0-13001 GCA_004026765.1 Micronycteris hirsuta
AAACCTAGGAGAAATGGACAAATTTTTAGAAAAATATAATCTTCCAAAACTCAATAAGGAAGAAACAGAAAGCCTGAACCAACCAATAACAGCAGATGAAATTAAAGCAGTAATCAAAAAACTTCCAACACACAAAAGCCCTGGACCAGATGGTTTCACAGGAGAATTCTACAAAGCATTTAAGGAAGAACTAACACCTGTCCTTCACAGACTATTCCAAAATATCCAAAATGATGGAAGACTCCCAAACTCTTTTTATGAAGCCAGCATCATCCTAATCCCAAAGCCAGAAAAAGACACAACAAAGAAAGAAAACTTCAGGCCAATATCACTGATGAACATTGATGTTAAAATCCTCAACAAAATATTGTCAAACCGCATCCAGCAATACATCAAAAAGATCATACACCATGACCAACTGGGATTCATCCCAGGGATGCAAAGATGGTACAATATTCGCAAAACAATAAACGTAATACATCACAAAAACAAAAGCAAAGACAAAAATCACATGATCATATCAATAGATGCAGAAAAAGCATTCAATAAGGTACAGCATCCATTTATGATAAAGACACTTAGCAAAGTGGGAATAGAGGGAGCATTCCTCAACATAATAAAGGCCATATATGAGAAACCTACAGCCAACATTATAATCAATGGACAAAAAACTAAAATCTTTCCCACTAAGATCAGGAAAAAGACAAGGTTGTCCACTATTACCACTTCTATTCAACATAGTACTGGAAGTTTTAGCCACAGCAATCAGACAAGAAGAGGAAATAAAAGGCATCCAAATTGGAAAGGAGGAAACAAAACTGTCGTTGTCTGCAGATGACATGATAGTGTACTTAGAAAATGCTATAGACTCCGCCAAAAAACTACTTGATCTAATAATGGAATTTGGCAAAACAGCAGGATATAAAGTCAATATCCAGAAATCAAAGGTATTTTTGTATACCAACAGTGAAACAGCAGAAACAAAAATCAGGAAAAAAATCCCATTTGATATAGCAACAAAAAAATAAAATACCTGGGAATAAACCTAACCAAGGAGGTAAAAGACCTGTACTCAGAAAACTACACAACACTGAAGAGAGAAATCATGGAAGACACAAACAAATGGAAACATATACCATGCTCATGGGTTGGAAGAATCAACATCATCAAAATGTCCATACTACCCAAAGCAATTTATAGATTCAATGCAATCCCCATCAAAGTACCAAGGGCATATTTCACAGATATAGAACAAACACTTCAAAAATTTATATGCAACCATAAATGACCCTGAATATCAGCTGCAATTTTGAGAAAGAAGAGCAAAGCAAGAGGGATCACAATTTCTGATATCAAACTATATTACAAGGCCACTGTAATCAAAACAGCTTGGTACTGGCATAAAAACAGACAGATAGACCAATGGAACAGAATAGAGAGCCCAGAAATAAACCCAAGTCTCTACGGGCAATTAACCTTCAACAAAGGGGGCAGAAGCATAAAATGGAATAAAAATAGCCTCTTCAACAAATGGTGTTGGGAAATCTGGATGGCTACATGCAAAAAAATGAAACTTGAGCACCAACTTACGCCATACACAAAAATAAATTCAAGGTGGACAAAAGACTTAAATGTAACTCGTGACACCATAAAAGTTCTAGAGGAAAACATTGGTAGGAAAATCTCAGACATTCCATGCAACAACATCTTCAATGATATGTCCCCTAGAGCAAGGGACATAAAGGAAAGAATAAACAAATGGGACCTCATCAAAATAAAGAGCTTCTGTGGGGCTAAAGAAAATAGTATTAAAATAAAAAGAGAACCAACCGTATGGGAAAACATATTTGCCAATGATACCTCAGACAAGGGTTTGATCTCCAAAATATATAAAGAACTCATACGACTTCACTCCAGGAAGACAAAAAACCCAATTAAAAAATGGGCAAAGGACATGAACAGACACTTCTCGAAAGAGGACATAAAGAGGGCCCAGAGTCATATGAAAAGATGCTCAACATCATTAGCCATCAGAGAGATGCAAATTAAAACCACAATGAGATACCACCTCACACCAGTCAGAATGGCCATCATCAACAAAGCAACAGATAACTGTTGGAGGGGATGTGGAGAAAAGGGAACCCTACTGCACTGTTGGTAGGAATGCAGACTGGTGCAGCGATTGTGGAAAACAGTATGAAATTTCCTCAAAAAAATGAAAATGGAACTGCCTTTCGACCCAGCAATTCCATTACTGGGATTATACCCTAAGAATCCTGAAACACCAATTCAGAAGAACCTATGCACTCCAATGTTCATAGCAGCAAAATTCACAATAGCCAAGTGCTAGAAACAACCTAAGTGCCCATCTACAAATGAATGGATCAAGAAACTATGGTACATTTACAGAATGGAATTCTACGCAGCAGAGAGGAAGAAGGAGCTTATACCCTTTGCAATAGCATGGATGGAACTGGAGAGCATTATGCTAAGTGAAGTAGGCCAGGCAGTGAGGGACAAATACCATATGATCTCACCGTTAACTGGAACATAATCAACAAAAGCAGAAAGCAAACAAAACATAACCAGAGACATTGAAATTAAGAACAGTCTAACAATAGCCAGGGGGGAGCAGGGAGGGGACAATGGGGAGAAGGGTTTTCAGGAACCACTATAGAGGACACATGGACAGAACCAAGGGGGAGGAGGGAGGCAGGGGAGGGAGGTGGGGTTGGAGGGGTTGGGAGGAGGGGAGGGGAGAGGATGCAGATAACTGTAATTGAACAAAAATAAAGTAATTATTAAACAAAATGTGAAAAATCAATGTCATTTGCCAGATCAAGAGACTAATAAATAAAAATCACATCAATTGATGCAGAAAAAGAATTTTACAGATTCTAACACCTATTTATGACTTAAAAAATTTATTGAACTTACTGGGATGACATTGGTTCACAATAAAACATCATCTGCACACTGCATCATGCACGCATTGTCCCAAGCAAAGTATATTTTTGTCTCCATTTCCCCCTTTTTCCCACCTCCACCTGCCTTCCAGCCCCCTTTACCTCCCCACGCTGGTGTCTGTGTCTATGTGATATATGTATATGTATATGTGTGTGTGTGTAGTTTATACACACACACACACATATATATATATATGGATTTTTTTGTTTAATCCCTTCGCTTTCTTTCATCTAGCCCCCAACTTCTCTCCCCTCTGACAGTCTGTTCCCTGTATCAATGCCTCTGTTTCTATTTTGTTTGTCAGTTCAGTTTGTTCATTAGCTTCTACATGTAAGTGAGATCATATGGTATTTGTCTTTAACTGACTGGCTTATGTATTGTGTGAATATTCCACAGCTTTTATTTTTAAACGTATTTATTCTTTAGAGAGAGGGAAGAGAGAAAGAAAGACAGGGAGAGAAACATCGATGTGAAAAATATAGATCAATTGCCTTCTTGCACGTGCTGCTACATGGGACAGAACCTGCAGCCCAGGCACATGCCCTGATTAGGGATCAAACTGGCAACCCTAGCTTTGTGGTATTTCGCCCCACCAACTGAGCCACACTGGTTAAAACTGTATCACAGCTTTTTTTTTTAAAGGAATATTTAAAAAATGTATTACAATATTTTTATGGATAAACTAATATAGTATATTCTTGATATATGATGCACAATGTACATTTGATAGCAGTAATATATATACATTATATATTAAAATAGGATATAGTCCTACTTTATTTTTTTCCGTTTTAAAAAAATTTTATTGTTGTTCAGGTACAGTTTTCTGCCTTTTCTCCCACCCCTCTCCTCCACCCCAGCCTCTGTTTCTATTTTCCCTCCCATGATTCCACCACTCCTTGTATCACAGCTTTTTTATCCCTCCTCTACTGATGAGCACTTAGGCGGTTTCCAGGTCTTGGCTATTGTAAATAACACTGCCGTGAACATTAGGATGCTCATGTTCTTTCTAACTACTGTTTTGGGATTCTTTGGATATATTCTAAGAAGTGGGATTGCTGTGTCAAAAGGCAGATCCATTTTTAATATTTTAAGGATATTCCAAACTGTTTTCCACAGCGGCTGCTCCATTCTACATTGCTGCCTACAGTGAACTAGGGTTCCCTTTTCTCCACAACCTTCTAGCACTGTTGTTTGTTGATTTAGTCATATCATTCTGTCAGGCATGAGGTGATATCTCATTGTGGTTTTAATTTGCGTCTCTCTGATGATTAGTGACATTGGGCATTTTTTTATATGTCCATCAGCCATCTGTTTGTCCTCTTTGGAGAAGTATCTATTCAGGCCCTAAGTCCATTTTTTAATTGGATTGTTTGTCTTTCTGTGTTGAGTTGTGTAAGATCTTTTTTTTTTCCTATTCTATGCAGTTCTTTTTTTTAAATATATTTTATTGATTATGCTATTACAATTGCTCCATTTTCTCCCCTTCATTCCCTTCCGCCCCCCTCTCCCCCCATTCCCCGCCCTTTGGTTTTTGTCCATGAGTCATCCACGTAAGTTCTTTGGCTTCTATATTTCCTATACTATTCTTAACCTCCCCCTGTCTGTTTTCTATCTACCGTTTATGCTACTTTTTCTCTGTACTTTTTTTCCTCCTCCCTCCCCCTCCAACTCCCCTGTTGATATCTCTCCATACCTTATATAAATCCCTTTAACATTTCATATAGTAAAGGTTGTGTGATAATGAACTCCTTGAACTTGACCTTATCTGAGAAGCACTTTATCTGCCCTTCTATTCTAAATGAAAGTTTTGCTGGATAGAGTATTCTTTGGATGTAGGTCCCTTGCTTTTCATGATTTGAAATACTTCTCTCCAGCCCCTTCTTGCTTGGAAGGTCTCCTTTGAGAAATCAGCTAACAGTCTTATGGGAATTCCTTTTTAGGTAATTCTCTCCTTTTCTCTTGCTGCTTCTAAGATTCTCTCCTTATTTTTAATCTTGGGTAATGTAATTATGATGTGCCTTGGTGTGTTCCTCTTTGGGTCCTGCTTCTTTGGGACTCTCTGAGCTTCCTGGACTTCCTGGAAGTCTATTTCCTTTGCCAGGTTTGGGAAATTTTCCTTCATTATCTGTTCAAAAATAAGTTCAATTTCTTGGCGTCCCTCTTCTCCTTCTGGCAGCCCTATGATCCGGATGTTGGGTCATTTACAAATGTCTTGGAGGTTCCTAAGCCTCTCCTCATTTTTTTTGAATCTTGTTTCTTCCTTCTGGTCCACCCCATTGGTTTGAGTCCCAGTTTCCTTCTCTTCCCTATTGGTTCCCTGCATATCTTCCCTCATTATCTTTAGCATATCCTTCATTTGTTCATTTACTTGCGTCCACCTTTCTTCTAATTTTGTGAGTATCCTGATTACCAGTGTTTTGAACTGTGCATCTGATAGGTTGGCTATGTCCTTGTCCATTCTAATTTTTCTGCACCTCTGCTCTGATCTTTCATTTGGGCTATTTTCTTTGTTTTTTTTTTTTTTCTTTCTCAGCGTGCCTGTTACTTTAAGGGGCGGAGCTTTAGTTCTTCGCAGGTGCGGGGCAACCTATGTTGTTGTGTGGTGATGCTTCCTTTGGGGGCGGGGCCTGGGAAGGTGCAATGGCACCTGCTCTGTTCACCGCGGGCTCCCAATCACCCTCGACCCAATAAGCTCTCCTGTCATGCTGGGAGCCGCTCCGGTGCCCCAACCTCCCCAGGCTCCCTCAACAGGTGGTCTGGGGCTCCCCCCACATGATGGTGGGTTGCACTGGTGAGTCGCACGGTCTGCTCCGCTCCCTAGTTTCTTACTGCCTTTTCCACCAGTCTCAGCCCGCTGGTTCCCACTGGCCTGTCTGGTAGGCAGGCTGCGGGTTTCACTGGTTGCTTGGGCCATTCTTCAGCTAGGCTCTGGCGAGGTGAGTATCTCCTGGGAAACTGCCTCTTGCTCTGAGTGCTTCTCCGCCTGGCTCTGCCCCGCTTACCAGTATAGATGAACATCCTCTCCAACTTCTTGGGTGTTGGACTTCCCCTCAGTTCGATTCTCTGTCCATTCTGGTTGTTTACTTTGCTATTGAACTTGTTGTCTAATCTCTCCGGTTGTGAGCTTGGTGCAGTATGTCCACCTACGCCTCCATCTTGGCGGAAGTCCTCGAGTTGTGTAAGATCTTTATCTATTTTGGAAATTAACCCCTTATCAGACATATCATGGCAAATATGTTTTCCCATACATTGTGTTTCCTTTTCATTCTGATGATGATTTCTTTAGCTGTACAGAAACTTTTTAGTTTGACATAGTCCCATTTGTTTATTTTTTCCTTTGTTTCCCTTGCCTTAGGAGATATATCAGCAAAAATATTGCTACAAGAAATGTCTCAGATTTTACTGCCTATGTTTTTGCCACTTACATTTAAGTCTTTTATTTATTTGTGGTTGATTTTTGTGTATGGTGTAAGTTGGTGGTCTAGTTTCATTGTTTTGCATGTATCTATCTAATTTTCCCAACACCATTTATCGAGGAGTCTGTCTTTACCTCATTGTATGTTATTGACTCTTTTATCAAATATTAATTGACCATAAAGGTATAGGCTTATTTCTAGGCCCTCTATTATGTTCCATTGATCTATATGCCTATCATTGTGCTAATACTACGGTGTTTTGATTTCTATGGTCTTGTAGTATAGTTTAATATCAGGTGAGGTGTTATCTCCAACTTTGTTTTCCTTAAAAGTAGTGAGGCTATTTGGTGTTTTTTGTGGTTCCATAAAAATTTTTGGAAAATTTGTTTTAGATCTGTGATATATGCCATTGGTTTTTTAGGTAGGAATTGCTTTGAACCTGTAGATTGCTTTGGGTATTATGGAAATTTTAATGATGTTAATTTTTCCTATCCAAGAACACAGTATATATTTCCACTTATTTGTATCTTCCTCAATTTATTTCTTTTGTATCTTATAATTTTTTGAGTACAGATCTTTTATATCCTTGGTTAAATTTATTCCTAGGTACCTTATTTTTTGTCACAGTAGCGAATAGGATTGTTTTATTAATTTCTCTTTCTGGTAGTTCATTATTGATGTATAAAAATGCCACAAATGTTTGAATATTAATGTTGGATCTTGTTAATGTGCTGAATTAATTTATTAGATCTAGTAGTTTTTTTGTAGATTCATTAAGGTTTCCATTATTCATGTCATCTATGAATAATGACAGTTTTACTTTCTCCTTTCCTATTTGAATGCCATTTATCTCTTCTTGTCTGACTGCTGTGACTTCCAGTACTATGTTGAATAAGAGAGGTGAAAGTGGACATCCCTGTCATATTCCTGACATTAAGGGAAATGCTTTTTGTTGTTGCTTATTATGATATTGGCTGTGGGTTTATCATATATGGCCTTTATTGTATGAGGAATGATCCCTCTATTACCACTTTGCTGATGGTTTTTATCATAAATGGCTGCTGGATTTTACCAAATGCTTTTTCTGCATCTGTTCATATGATCATATGATGTTTTTAAGATTTTATTTATTTATTTTTAGAAAGAGGGCAAGGTAGGGAGAAAGAAAGGGAGAAAAACATTGTCATGAGAGAGAAACGTTGGTCAGTTGCCTTCTCACATACCCCAGTCAGGGACCGGGCCAGCAACCAAGGCATGTGCCCTGACCAGGAATTGAACCAGTGACCTTTTGTTTTGAGGTCCCACACCCAACCAACTGAGCCACACTGTTCAGGGCAATCATGTGATTTTTATATTTCATTTTGTTTATGTGATATATCATGTTTACTGACTTGTGAATATTATACCAACCTTGTATCCCTGGAATAAATCCCACTTGATTATAGTATAAGATCTTTTTAATGTATTGCTGGGTCTGGTTTGCTTATATTTTGTTGAGGATTTTAGTATCTATGTTCATCAGGGATATTGGCCTATAATTTTCTTTCTTTGTAGAGTCTTTATTTGGTTTTGAAATTTGGATAATGTTGGCCTTGTAAAAAAGAGTGTGAAAGTATTATTCCCTCCTCTTGAAATTTTTGGGATAGTTAAGAAGGATTTGTGTTACTTCTTTGAATGTTTGATAAAAATAACCTGTAAGCTGTCTGGTCCAGGGCTTTTGTTTGCTGTTAGCCCTTTCATGGGTGGAATTAACCCTTCAGGCTCTCTGACTATGTGGATAAACCTCAGTCACTGTCTATGAGTCTCTGTGCATGGGCTGCCCCCAGAGGCAGAGTTGTTCTCAGCAGGGTCTGGTGCCTGCTGGAATCCACTTTGGGTGAGCTACTTGTGTGGCTAGTTGGGTCAAGGTCTGGCGTGTTCTAAAGGCCACCACTGGTTGTCTTGGTTCTGGGTGTACTTGGGTGGGGCTCAAGTATAGTTTGATGTCAAATGTATGTAACCAGCCTTGGGCTACCTGTCTGGAGGTACCACGCTAGTCACTGTTTGTGGCTGCTATTAATGATTTTTTAAAAAATGCTCTCAGGAGTGGTGTCAGGGAAATGGCAGAGTGGAATGATTCAGAAATCAGTCCTTCCACTGAAGCAACCACTACGTTGGCAAAAACTGACAGAATCAACTTATTTTGGAATTTTTGAATCTAATTAAAACTTTACAGAAATCACTGCTTAATGAAGAAACAGACTGTTACATTTCAGTAGAAGAACATTGTGTGCATGCTTACTCACCTATCATAACCATTCCCCATCTAAGTGGTAGCTACGGTGATGGAATCCTGAAATCCTCATGCGTTTTGCTGATGCTAGGGGAGCAATATGGATCTTGTCTCAAAAAATTGTAGTTATGTGCCCGGCTGGTATAGCTCAGTGGATTGAGCGCGGGCTGGGAACCAAAAGGTCCCGGTTCGATTCCCCGTCGGGGCACTGCCTGGGTTGCGGGCCAGGTCCCCAGTGAGGGCCATGTGAGAGGCAACCACACATTGCTGTTTCTCTCCCTCTCTTTCTCCTTCCCTTCCCCTCTCTCTAAAAATAAATAAATATTTTAAAAAAATTGTAGTTATGTATTTTGTTCTTTCTGGTGATCAGCATGATCCTTGTTTTTACCTACATTGGGCTGAAGCAGCTTTCCAGGATACATGTGACAAAAGTATTTAAAGCATATACCATTGGTAGTCACCTGGTTAAGAGATAGCAAAGGTAGGAAAGCCTTGGAAGACCCAAAGCCTAGGAATAATGAAGCTGTTGGGGGAGATTCTTGGGGAAATAAGTGCTTTGAAAGGCAACTGCATATACCAGGGAATACAACATACAACACATATGCTGAGAGCCAGATGCTTGCTCAGAAAATATTTGATATGACCATTGGTTTTCATATCCAGCTCATTTTTGAGCTCCGCGGAAGCAGGAGGTAAAGGCTAAGGCAGAGTTGGGGACACCCTGGCTTGGTGTTTAAAGATTACCCTAGCTTAGAATCAATCTGCATATAATAGTTGAGTATTGTTTTTCTTTGGAATCAGATGTTTAAGGAAATCTCTGTCAGGACTCTTGGCTCACTGCTGAGATAACAAACCAGAAACTTCTATGACTACACAAGATGACGAACACTGTATTTGCAAAGATAATTCAGAAAAGTCACTAAATAAGAAGGCAACAGCAGTCCTCAACAATCAACAATAGAAAATCACAGGGAAGGGGGAGATACTTATTTCCAGAGTTATCACATTATATTTCAGTAGTATTAAAAAATGTCCAGTTTTAAACAAAAAATTACAAGGCATACAAAGAAAAAGGAAAGTATGGTTATTTGCATGAAAAATAAATTAACATAAATCATACCTGAGGAAACTTAAGAAACTAATACACAAACATTTTAAGTTAATAGTCTTAAATATGATAAAAGAAAACCATGGGCAAAGATATAAAGGAAACCAGGAAAACAATATATGAACAAAGTGAGAATATCAATAAAGATATAAAAATTGTAACATGGAACCAAACAGAAATTTTGGAACTGAAAAGTAAAATGAAATGAAGAAGTCACTAGAGGGTTTCAACAGTAGCTTGATTTGATTATTTCAATAGTACTTTCTTCACAAGATACAAATACATTGAAATTAGAAGGATGAAAAAACATATCCCAAACAAATAGTAACCAATGGAGAACAAGGGTAGCTGTATTAATAACAGAGAAAATAGACTTTAAGTCAAAAATTGTTACAGGAGAGTTCTGGCCAAGATGATAGGTAGAAGCCCTTCACTTCCTTGCACAACCAAAAGGAGGATAACAACCAATCTAAAATCAATAAACAACCAGAAGTGCCAGAAAATCAAACTGCATGGAACTCTGACAACCAAGGAATTAAAAAGAAACAGTCAAACAGAACAACCAGACCAGTAAAAACTCGTGGCGAGGCAGTGGATTGTGCGGGCAGGGCTGGATGAACAGGAAACTAAAACTCAGAGCTAACTGTGGACTAAAGCGGTTGCCATGGTGGGAGAAACACCCAGTCTCACACAAGAGTCTGGTGGAAAGTGCACTAGAGATGAGCAGGCAAGCTGCATTATTCCCTCCCTGGCCTCTCCCCCAAAGGCAGTGCTGCAACACAGCAAGGAAGGTTACTGTGCCCCAGGTGAATACCTAAGGCCTCGCCCCCTTACAACTTAACAGGTGTGCTGAGACAAAGAAATATGGCCCAAATGAAAGAACAAAGCAAAACTTCAGAAAGAGAGCTAAGCAATGAGGAGCTAGCCAACCTATCTGATGGAGAATTTAAAGCCCTGGTAATCAAAATGCTCACAGAACTGACTGAGCTTGGTTGAAAAATGAAAGAACAAATGAGAGATACCCAAAATGAAATAAAACAAAATATTCAGGGAACCAAAAATGACAGGAAGGAAACAAAGACTCAAAGCAATGATTTGGAACAGAAGACATAAACATCCAGAATGAAGAAACAAGAATTTAAAAAAAAAATGAAGAGAGACTTAGGAACCTCTGGGACAACATGAAGTGTTCCAATATCTGAATTATAGGAAGCCCAGAGAGTTCCAAAGAAGTTGGACCCAAAGAAGAACACACCAAGGCACATCATTAAGTTACCCAAGATTAAAGATAAAGAGAGAATCTTAAAAGCAGCAAGAGAAAAGGAGACAGTTACCTACAAAGGAGTTCCCATAAGACCATCAGCTGATTTCTCAAACCCTACAGGCAAGAAGGAGCTGGAAGGAAGTATTCAGTCATGAAAGGGAAGGACCTACTACCAAAAATACTCTATCCAGCAAAGCTATCATTTAGAATGGAAGGGCAGATAAAGTGCTTCCTAGATAAAGTCAAGTTAAAGGAGTACATCATTACCAAGCCCTCATTATATGAAATGTTAAAGGGACTTATCTAAGAAAAAGAAGATAAAAAATATGAACGGTAAAATGACAACAAACAACTATCAACAAATGAACCTAAAAGAAAAGAAAAACAACGAAAACAAAAACTAAGCAAACAACCAGAATAGGAACAGAATCAGAGAAATGGACATCACAAAGAGAATAGTCATAAAGGAGAAATACTTTTCCAGACATTAGCTGAGGGAGTTCATCACTACCAGTTCTGTTTTGCAAGAAATGCTGAAAAGAGTTCTTCAAGCTGAAATGTGAAGACGCAAAAAAGTGACATGAAAGCATACAAAAGCATCCAACACACTGGCAAAGGTAAATGCACAATCAGATTTAGAAAACTCTAATAGGATCATATGTACCCCTCAACTATAGTATAAAGATTAAAGGAAAAGACTAATAACTATATTTTATGGATGCTACTATAAGTTGTTAATGAGAGCATGATTTAAAAGGAAATAAATTACAACACCAAACATATATTGTAGAAAAAGGGTGGAGATTTTGTATTCGATTGAAACAAGTGGCTATCAGCTTAAAATGACCTGTTTTATCTACGAGATGTCATATGTTAGCCTCATGGTCACCATAAACAAAAACCTAGAATAGATTCACAAGTGATAACGAAAGAGGAATCAGTGTGCCACATTGGAAAATCACCAATTTACAAAGGTATGCAAAAACAGAGGGAGAAAAAAGCAATGGAACTATAATACAGCCAGAAAGTAATGAGTAAGAATGGCATTAGTACTATATTTTCAGCAATGGGCAGATCATCCAGATAGAAAATCAGTAAAGAAATGTTTAACGTGAACCATAGTTTAGACCAATGAATCTAACACACATAGAACAGTCCATCCAGGTAGCAGAATACACATCCTTCTTTAGCATACATGGAACATTATCTAGGGTCGATCACATAATGGGCCACAAAACAAGATTAGAAAATCAGGAAGATTGAAATCACATCAGATATCTTTTCTGAGGACAATGTCATGAAACTAGAAATCAGCAACAAAAATAAGGCTGGAAATTTTCAAGCAAGTGGAAACTTCAATTCTCAAACAAGTGGAAACTGAACAACTTATAGATCAAAGAAAAAATTAAAAGGAAAATGAAATATCTTAAAACAAATAAAGAGGGAAACACAATACGCCAAAGCTAAGGTATGCTGCAGGAGGAGTTCTAACAGGGATGTTTATACTGTTAAATCATATATTAGGGAAATAGCAAGATCTCAAATACTACCTAACTTCACATCTCAAGGAACTGAAAAAGAGGAACAAACTAAATGCAAAATTAGCAGAAGGGAGATAACAATGAACAAAGTGTAAATAAATGAAATAGAAACCGGAAAAACAAATTAAAAAATTGACGAAACTAAGAGCTACATTTTCTTTTTTTAACTATATTTTATTGATTATGTTGTTATAGTTGTCCCGCTTCCCCCCCTTCTCGCCCCCCACCCCCTTACCCCCCTTTCCCCTCCCTTTAGTTTTGTCCATAGGTCATACACATAAGTCCTTCTGTTCCTGCACTTCCTATACTATTCTAACCTCCCCCGTCTGTTGTCTACTTCCCATTTATGCTACTTGTTCTGTGCCCCATTCCCACCCTCTCCCCTACCACTCCCCTGTTGATATTCCTCCATACCTCATATAACTCCCTT
>PVJI01031580.1:0-13002 GCA_004026765.1 Micronycteris hirsuta
AGCCCTTAAGATATATTCAGGCTCAGTTTCATAGCTCTGCTGCCCTGCTTGCTGTTCCCTATTCTGAGGTTGAAAATCAAGTTCCATCAATATTTTAACAATAAAGAAAAAATTAGGACAAATGTAAAGTGATCTTGTCCATTTTGACTTCTTGCATAACTCACTCCCCCTGGAGTTTCTTTGACTGGGTATGAGCTGATTTACCCTGGAAAGAGGCATATTTATGTTCCTTGGCCTGTTGAGCTCTCACCCGCCATCAGAGTTCTTGAGAACCGAGGCTTGGTTGACTCAATTGACAATCTGGGTTTGGTTTTTAACCCCCACATTGCCCATGCCTCAGTTTTATCTTCTGGTCCTTCCAAAAACATCTAGCTTTATCTCTCAGGATTGACTGAATTGAGTGCTCTGGCCAAGCGTGGCCAGTGTCCTCATTCTTTCAGCTTCTCATTCTTTGTTCAAATAAGTTATTTTTTCCTCCAGCCTAAAATGCCAAATTAGTATTTATTTTCTAAATTATTATCTTGAATATATTTTTGGGTGGTTTTATTTTGTGTTCTCAAATAGATACTTGAGGACAAGGACCATGACTGAAGTCTACTTCTTGGCATTATGTATTGCACATGGCTTGTTATGGACTAAATGTTTGTGTCCCCCTGTATGTTGAAACCCTAAGCCCCCATATGTTGAAATCTTAAACCCCAGTTTGGCTGTGTTTGGAACTGTGGCCTGTAGGAAATAAATAATTTTAAATTAATAAGGTCATAAGGGTGGGGCCCTGATCCAATAGAGAGAATTTTTTTCTCTGTGTGTACTAGCACTCAGGAAAGCCCATGTGAGGACATAGCAAGAAGGTGGCCATCTCCAAGTTAGGAAGAGATCTCGTACTGGAAACCAAATCAAGTGGAACCTTGATCTTGGACTTCCAGCCTCTGGAACTGTGAGAAAATAAATTTCTGTTATTTAAGCCACCTAGTCTATGGTATTTTGCATGGCAACCACCTAATGTGTGCCTTTTGATTGAGAACATACTCTTAGAACTCGAGCAGGGTGGCATGCTGGGATGGGGTACACTACCTCTGTGTGAAAATTAACTAAATTTGAGAGTTCAAAATCAAACCTCCCTTTTCCACCACCACTCAGCAACTCTAACCCCTTCCTCTGTTCATGACAGCATCCTTCCAAATATGAACAAGGCTCCTGAACACAGAAGCCAAGCCTTAAGCCAAGTCTTAAGACAGTCTACTGGCCCAAGAACTCTTATATTTCCTGTGACCAGGTCTGATTATTTTGCCTGTGCTCTTGAGATGACCTCTTTTTAAAAAGATTTTATTCATTTTTAGAGAGAGGGAAAGGGAGGGAGAAAAAGAGGGATAGAAATATCGATGTGCCAGAGAAACATCAATTGGTTGCCTCTTGTATGTGCTCTGAATGGGAATGAAACTGCAACCCAGGTATGTGCCCTAACTGGGAATCAAACTGGTGACCTTCCACTTTGCAGGACAATGCCCAACCAACTGAGCCATACAGGTCAGGGCTCTGGAGATGGACTCTCAACTGTCCTTCCTACCTCCAGTCTTCATCTAGTGTATAGAAGAGGATGCAAAGGCTCAGAGGTTAAGCAACATGTGCAAGCTTGCACAAATGGTAATAGAACTAGGTTCAAATCCAGTTCATTTTTTTCCAAACCCAGATTACTTTCCATTGGACTTCTTTTTGCGTAGCCAGAATTGATCATGTTCTTCCATTAGCTGTAGCTATTTATGAAATTATCTTATACCCACTGTAAGATTGTAAGCTCTGAGGGTAGGATGTCTTAATCTTCCTTGTATCATAGAAAATGGCTAAGCCAATGCCTTGCATTGAAAGGTAATGGGTTGAAATAATGAGTGGCAAATAACTGTCACAGTGATGATACAGGAAATAGCAGCATAAGAGACAGAATTAGAGAAAGCTTATAGGAGAAGAAAGATGATTTCTGAGTTGAGCTTGAGATAATTGAGAGAATTTGGGAAGGCAGAGAAGACAGGAATGGTCTGAAGCAGGCCTTAATGCATGAGTTTAGAATGAGTTTAGAGTTGAAGCTATGATACTGGGTGTGAGGTGGAGGCTGGAGCTTATGCATAGGTTTCAGCTATGCACACTAAGCAAGTCACTTAACGTCTTCAAACTTTAACTTCTTAGCATATTTTGGTTTCCTAATGTGGAAAGTGGGAAAAATAAGAGCACCTACTATTTAGGGTTAATGTAAAGAAAAACAAAATAATACATTGTCTGGACCCAATACACATTATCTATCAAGAATAATAAACACTACTAAAATACTATCACTAGTAATATGGTCTGAAAGTTCACATGTGCATCAGTCTAGCTCTCTAATTATTTAATTTACACTCACAGATAATGCCACTGTTGTTGATGGATTAAGAAACAAACCATTTAAACCACTATTAAATTCACAGTAACATTCTTGTTCTTATAATTTTCCTAGCCAATGGATTCCAGGAGTCTTTGAATGTATTTACCCTTACAAAGGATTCTTATAGTTGAAAATCTTGGAAACCAAATTGTGGGGAGGCAGGAGACTGCCTACTGTTAGTAGGTAAAAGACTAACTTGGCTGAATTGGAGATTTTTATTTTGGGAATAGGTTGAGCTGCTCCACGTCCAGGCTGTGCTTTTAAGAAATTTAGGCACATCCCTTATCTCTCAGCACTCTGGTTTCCTCATCTCTAAAATAAGGATAGCATCACTCCTGGCCTACAGAAGTACTGTATGCAAAGCAACAATTGGTAGATGATGATGATGGTGACGTTTGTGAAACCTAATTATGAAGGGTCTTGGGTTTACATCCTGAGGCTCCGTGTCTCAAAGTTTGATCCCAGTAACAGCAATGTTAGCATCCTCTGAGGACCTGTTAGAGATGCAAATTATTAGGCCTATCCCAGATCTGCTGAATCAGAAACTGGAGGTGGGGTCAGCAATCAGTGCTTTTACAATCCCTCCTGGTGATTCCTTGCACTTAGGTTTGGAACCTGTTGTGAGGTAATAGGGAGCCACTGAAAGTTTTCATCCAATAAAAATTATTGGTCAATAGGATTAAAATTGGTTCATAGGAAAAAAATTCTTGGTTAATAGGATTAAATTGTCTAACCACTGACAATTTAAGTTGCTGGAAGATGCCTGTTTATTGAGCCTTAGTGATCCGCAGGCACAAAACTTTGGTCAGTACTGGTGACCCCAAGTTTTTTTACTGTTCATCTGAGGTAACCCAGCACAAGGCAATTAAGAGGAGTTGTTTTGGAAACTGTTTCCACCTAAAATTTTGGGACCTCGCAGCCAAGGGATGCTCAGCAAATCCACCAACCACAACCGGGTCTGAAGTTTGGCCTGGAGAAGAGAAAGGACGAGAAAATCAGACAGCAAATGAGAAATGAGGGTCTTGAGAGTAGAGAGCCTGGTGGTGCGGGAGGGGGAGGGGATAAGGGGGGGTTAGTGGGGGTGAGGAGAGGGGACCCTCTTCCGCTTGGGCACACCCCTTTCGCGTCCCTTTAGTAGGGGTCCAGCTGCACACAGCCTCTCCCTGACCTGGGTAAGGGTCCACTGCTTCTTGGCGTTTAGGTCTTTGCTTGTTAGTGCCAGGTAAGGGCGTCCTTTTGCACTCGGCACAGCAGCGGGGCAACCCGGGCTGGGCTCTGCGTATCCAACCCCTCCGGAGGGCGCGGCGCTGGGCGCCCGGCGGCCATTGTTCGGCCGCACCTCTGATGTGCATTCTCGCCACGCGGGCGGCCGCCCCGCGCCCTCCAGGCGGGGCTACGGTGGGAGTGTGTTTCCGCCCGTCCTTCCTGCCGGAGCAGGAAAGGGGGAGCTGTTTTCTCTCTCCGCGGAATATGTTTTTCGTGTCCCGTGTCCCCTCCTCCCGCGCCACCCTTCTCCTCCGCCCTCCTTCCTCCTCCCTGCTCCGCCCCCACCGCCGGGGGAGCTTTGTCTCGGGGCCTCGCGCGCACTCGCTCCACTGTCGGCGGCGCGGCACCCCCAGCTCCCGGCCTGTGAGCAAGCGCGGGCGCGGGGCTGAGGCCTGGCGACGCGGGGGCTGCCGCGGGCCGCCGCGGGCCGCCATGGTGTAAGCGCCGCTGCCGCTCCGCGAACGCTCCGCCCGCAGCCGCCGGGCCTGTGACCAGATCACCATCCATCGCTCTCTTCATCTTGACACTCGCTTTGGGTGGCAAAAAGGGAAAATGGCGAACGACTCCCCTGCAAAAAGTCTGGTGGACATCGACCTGTCTTCCCTGCGGGTGAGTGGCCGCCACGGGCCGGGTGCGCGGGGAGCGCGGGCCGCGCCCTGGGCGCTCGGGCGCCGCCGGGAGCGCGGCGGCCCTTTTGTCTGTGTCCGCGGGTGCGGGGCTGGGGCGCTACCCCTCGCCGCCGCCCCCGCGACCGCACCCGGCCCTGGGTTTTGGGCAAGCGCGCCGATGGAACCCACCTCGTTGAAACCACCCTTTCTCTACAGCTGCCCCTCTTTATGGATTAATTGTGTGCTGCTTTCAGAAGATAACCCTTACCTCCTTCTTGTCTAGGACCCTGCTGGGATTTTTGAGCTGGTGGAAGTGGTTGGAAATGGCACCTACGGACAAGTCTACAAGGTCGGTGTGAGGCACCTTACCTTCTTTGTTTCCCGTGGCATGTTGAAACTTCCTATTGGGGACAAGACTGGTGGTAAACACGCTGCTGACCGCAGGCCACGCCACTTGGCTAAAGTTGGGAAAGGGGTTTCTCCTTGCGGGCCCTCTGTTTTTAAACAGAGTTTATATTCAGACTGGCCTTAAAAGACCTCATTTCCTGGCTTTGAGATAAGGAAATAAGCTACACACTTAGGCATGCACTATAATAAAATGGGAAGACATTTTTTTTTTTTATAAGACAGCCTTCATTTTTTTGTTCTTCCCAAATCTGGCCTTCTTAATGTGTGTGTTAATTAAAATTCAGAGTAGGCAGGCTTTGTCTGTGGTCATCCTAATCCCTGCCTTTACCTTCTTGAAAATTGTCGTCGTTTCCTCTTTTGAATGCTTGCCAAGAGCTCAGGGTGCAGAGTTTGTGACACTTTATAACTCTATCATACATTCTACTGATGGATATATAGTTTGGAAAAAAAGGGAGGGTGTGTGTTTGGGCAACAGGAGCAGGAAGAATTGCAGTGTAAGGATTATAAAATCTGAATTCCAGGAATAACCTGTTTGACAGGTGTGTAATTGAAACAGAACCAAGGGAGAATGAGCAGTAAAGAGGATGCCCAGATTTCACAGCTAGCTCAGGCCTTTTTCCCTTTTCCTAACATTCCACCCGCCCCCCACCCAGCCCCAAATGGAACTAACAAATCTGGAGACTATGAGTCTACCCTGAGGTAGCTGACACCTGATGTGACTAACAGTGTTCTTCCTTTTATCCATTGTGCATTTTAGAGGTTATGGAAGAGCTGTAGGTAATGGAGGTGCAGGCCTTGAGCATTTGAAACACAATGTTAAATTTTCCATGTCATGATTTTCCATGATTTGTTTTTCACTACCAAACATTTTCTAAAAGTTATCTGCACTGGGGGTGTTTTCTAGTTGTTAGAGTGGGTACAAGGTAGGGATAGAAAAAAATACCTGATGAAGCAGGGCTTTGTGGTTCACCATGAAGAATTGTCATTGTTTCATTAAAAATGGAGGGCCGGGAATTGGAAGCCGACTGGAGACATTTTCTTAGGCTAAGTGTGAATCCTGTTGTCTCTCTTCTGCTTTATGAGGAAGTTTTATCTATCACTTGGAATGCTTCTCCTGAGCCCCAGCTTCCCCTGGCCTGAGCTGTATACTGGTCTATGGTCTGAAGTTGTAGTGATCCCAAGTGAATTAGCTTGTGTTTTGTTGTTTAACTCTTGAGGTCAGATTTTTGAATTTAAAAAATCTGTTAAATCAGCCTGCTGGGCTCAACTGAATTTGGAAGCCTTTGGAAAAGATTGTGTTGCAACTCACTGAGTGGCCTGGTAACTGGCTTGAAGACATTACCCCTAGCCCTGGTGTTTAAGCAGCAGTTTTTTCTAACCCAGTTTTTCTGGCCAAATTTAAGTGGTGAGTGTACTCTTCCAAGTGAGTTAGCCAAAGCTTGTTTTTGACCTGGTTACACAGTGGTTGGATTGTTTGTATCTTCTGGGGTCAGCATGGATGTGAAGGGCAGTGAAGTAAACCAGAAACCAACATTGTTCTTAAACCATAAGAGAAAGAATGAAACCCTAAAGTGTATTAATTGGTTTTAAGAGGTGAGAGTACTTTATGGTAGCAGATTCATTGTTAAGTTTTTACTGTTCCTCATTTCCTCTTTGGTTCAATCCCCTTTTCCCCCCAAGCTTTTGAAATAGATTTGCTGAGCGTTGCATTTGGGAATATTTGGGACACTGGCAGTGACACAGCTCTCTGACTACAACAGTTTGTATAGATGAGGAGAAATTCTCAAATTGTGCAGACTGAAGAAATTAAGAATCTATGCAAAAGTGGCATACAATCCTAAACAAAATAGTGCCTGAGATTTTATTCACCAGCAGTTTTATTTTGTTATTTTGGAAAATTTCAGTATATAAAAGGAGAGAATAGATTACTCACTCAGTTTAACCATTACCAGCACATGACTAATCTGGTATCTGTGTCTTCTTCCCCTCCATTATCTTAGCCTTTTGATCCATAAACACTTAAGTATGTATCTTTTCTGCTTATTAGATAATCACTATGCTATTCTCACACCTAAGAAAATTAATTCCCTAGCATCAAATATTCAGTGTTAACATTTTTCTGATTGCTTCATATATGTTTTCTTACTATCACAAGAAGTTCTTTACTGTTTATGAACTGGGAAGCTTAAGTGGTGGAGATAGCAGAAACAGTTAACATTTCCGTTTTCTTCCTCCCTTCAAATGTGTCATTTCTTTTTTTTAAGATTTTATTTTCAAAGAGAGGGGAAGGGAAGGAGAGAGAGAGGGAGAGAAACATCAATGTGTGGTTGCCTCTCACATGGCCCCTACTGGGGACCTGGCCCGCAACCCAACCCCGTGCCCTGACTGGTAATAGAACCAGTGACCCTTTGGTTTGCACTCCGCGCTCAATCCACTGAGCTACACCAGCCTGGCCAATGTGGTTGCTTCTTTTGAGAAGACTATATGTGAAGTGAATTAATAGGA
The DNA here is from genome assembly GCA_004026765.1 of Micronycteris hirsuta. Classification (NCBI taxonomy): domain Eukaryota; kingdom Metazoa; phylum Chordata; class Mammalia; order Chiroptera; family Phyllostomidae; genus Micronycteris; species Micronycteris hirsuta. The sequence goes on from PVJI01031580.1 coordinate 7,204, forward strand.
AGAGGGAGCTTTTGAGTTTTGTTATGTTTGTGAAAATGACTTTTTTTAGATGGTAGTTTGATAGTTTATAATTTATCCCTAAAAAAAATAGTGAGTAATCTGAGTATAGTTGAACAGTATATACCTTTGTCTTTAAAAAGGAGTTGAAACACAGGATATATTCTATTTAGGGAAATTTATTTTTGCCTCAGGTTTTTGAGGGCTCATAGAAAAGAACATTCATATAAATTAAAACTTAAAATTGTGAATTTCTGTTTACAAGGTTTTATTCATAATACCACATATTTATAACAGTGTCTATAGGATCTTAAGCATGCTAAGTAAATGTAGTGAATTTTAATTACTTTCATCAAAGGGGAAGGTGATAACTTGAGAAATAAAAATCAGAGATAATAAATTATAATTCCTTTATGTTACATTGGATTTTATTATATTTAATAATTTGACTATTTTTTTTCTTGGACTAACTACTGTTTTTTTTATTTTGTGAGCATTCATTGGCTGGTGTTCCAAAATGTCCTGACCTGGAGAAGTCAGTCCTGAATCTGGAAAGGTTCTGTAGAGAGTGAGAGAGGAAGTTTGGGAGTTTAGAACTCTGTAGGCGCAGTGTCTGGAGTCAGCTTACTCCCAGTAGAGACTGAGCATCTTGACTCTGCCTGACACTGTGTGTGTGGCAGAAGGGCTGAGGGTGACCTTTGGGAATGGCAGGAGGTTTAGGGAGCACAGGGCATCTCAGAGAGAGGTTATTTGCATGCAGTTTGAGGGTGGAAATCATTCTTTGAGCATTGAGGATCCAGTGAAAGTTTGCTGGGGTTGGGGCTCCCCGGGAGTAGGAGATTTGATTGGATGATGTTTTGGGAAGAAACAGGAAAGTTGGTGATCCTAGGGCAGCAGTCCAGCAGAGAGCAGGTGAAGGGCGGTAGCAGTGGTGGTAGAAAGCAAGAATGTTGGGATGGATTCTTGGGCTCCATTGACTGTGGGGAATTCACTCATTCTTTTTTTTTTTTTTTTTTTTTAAAGATTTTATTTATTTATTTTCAGAGAGAGGAGAAGGGAGGGAGAAAGAGAGGGAGAGAAACAGCAATGTATGGTTGCCTCTCACATGGCCCTCATTGGAGACCTGGCCCGCAACCCAGGCATGTGCCCCGACTGGGAATCGAACTGGGACCCTCTGGTTCCCAGCCCGCGCTCAATCCACTGAGCTACACCAGCCGGGCTCACTCATTCTTTATAGGGTTTGGTATGGCCTTTTAAATGGGTGCGCTCCTTGCCCACTAGATTAGAAGGAGCGTTGGGATTTGTGAAAGTGCTAAAATCGCTTTCCATTGCTCACCGAAAAAGTGCCCTATAAATTGTGTAGCTTTTAAAATTGTTTGTCTAATGTTTTCAGGCAAGCACTTCAGCTATTGTGAAGGGTTTAAGTGTTATCTTGTAAGTGTAGCATCTCTTGTTCTCAACTGGAGATGTTTTTCCCAGTGGGACAAAACAAATTTTGTAGAAGTAGATGTTTTCATTAGGAGGAGGTTTGATTAGGAGGAGGTTTGGTCTGCGCTGAATGACATGTACAGACTTGTTCTGAGACAGAGGTCCTTTACGCTGGAAGGTTCCTGGACCTGGGTAACAGTGAAGGAAGCCGGTCCTGCTGAACATGTATTGCTGTGTAGCTCTTAAGAAATATCAATCCCAAACTTCTAAAAAACTGTTTTGGAACTAAACTAAATCAGGAACATCTAACTAACAGGTAAAGCCCTGCTGATGGTGGGTTTTTAATTCTTATTGCTTAAAACTTCATGATAAATAAATGTTTATTCACAGAGCTGTAAACTTGTATTTTGTCATTTTTCCCTCACCAGTATTGGATATATGTATATTTCTACGTGCTGACATAATCCAAAATTATTATCTAGGGGGACTTTTGCTGCAGTGTATTTGTAGATTTTTGTGGACTGCTTTTGGAAGAGCAGAGGTATTTTTGAAATAATACATCCTACTTTTGAAATAATGCATCCCTGTACAGGTGTGCTAAGCTAAGGAATAATCATGTAAGGAGTTTCATTCTCGGGGAGCTAAAACTATTATGAGCTAAGTAGATTTTAACTTACCGATGGTTGCTTTGACATGTGAATTTCAGACATGGTCTTTTATTTTCTTTGCTTTATTAGTAAATAAATGGTCACCTGGTTGTGGACAACTGCTTGAGCCAAGGAATTGCCTAGTCTTAGGGCATCAGACGTTTTACGTATCTCAGTTGTCCTAGGTTTGTGATGCCTGTGCTGCTTATGATTAGTATTGGTGCTTTCATTTTTCTGTATTCCAATCATTTAAAAATATCGGCAGGTGGCGGTAGAATAATTGAAATAATTACACAGGTATGATGCCTTCAGAGGTGGGTGGTCTAGGTACTGAAGCAGAACTGTTGACCAGAGAGCGGCACTGACATGTGATAGATACATTGGAAGGCCCACTCCCCCTCTCGTGTACAGGTCTGTTATGGGCATTGAAGTGAAGTATATGAAAGTGCAGACTGCTTGACAGTTGACTGTATTAGAGTGAAAGACTTTATAGGAAATTCTCAAATCAAATACTACTTTCTGAGAATTTGTGACAATTTTAATGGTTGAAACAATGTTAGGTTACTACCTTACCTTTTATAAACTTTGTTTCTCTTATAAGTAGACACGTCTATACTAGTGATTGCTTTGAATGTTTACTATAAACAGATTTTTCATAAATTCAAATGGGTTTCTTTTTTTTTCTTTAAAGATTTTATTTATTTTTATTTTTAGACAGAGGAGAAGGGAAGGAGAAAGAGCAATGTATGGTTGCCTCTCACATGGCCCTCACTGGGGACCTGGCCTGCAACCCAGGCATGTGCCCCGACTGGGAATCGAACCGGGACCTTTTAGTTCCCAGCCTGCGCTCAATCCACTGAGCTACACCAGCCAGGCCCAAATGGGTTTCTTATAATACTGGTTGAAATTACCAGTGTTAAAAATGTTAAGACATATTTACTATTTAACTTGGGACCAGTTACTTGATTTTCAGGGAAAAGAGTTTGCCAAATACTAGTTTAATTTTTAGATAATTGGTTGACAGTTTTTTTTTTCCTAAAATGGTAATGCAAGAATTGAATTAGGATAAATTTTTCAGAGATATGAAGGGCTTGCTAGGAAGGAATGGAGAAGGCAGGGTGATGTTATATTACCAGTGACCAGTGCAGCAGCCATATGATCTTAGGTTTTACAATATTTTGTGACTGATCACCAGACAGAATATGATATTCTGTTATAAGCTCGGTCAGTACTGAAAGTCTGCTGGCATTGTTCAGAAGAGAAGTGGTATGTTAGGAGGCACCAAGTTTGGAGGCACTTTCTTCTATAAGAATTTCAGAAGGAAGGACAGTGATAAGTTTTAGGACTTACCAGGTTTTTAAAATTGGAATTCTTGACACTCCGGTATCTGGGTAGCATTATGAGAAACTTAGACCTAAGTTGGGGAGACAAGATGCAAAATGATTAATCACTGATAGTACTCAACTGTGCTGTTACATGAGCTGGGCCCTGTTTGGTGTGGTGAAGGAAGCAGGGGGATGGACTGGACGAAAAATGCCAAATATGTAACATAACTTACATCCTGTAATGTCTCTAGTTCCCCAGACCCCCCATGTAGCACACTTTACTCAGGCATAGTAGACACCACATGTGCAGCGGCTCCAACTTCTGTGGGTGTTTCATCCTCCGCAGAGCTTCTCTGTGCTGCAATACACAGTGCAAACAACTAAAAAGTGAACAAAAAAGTAGACGTACAAAATACCACTTTAAATCTTTTTTTTAATTAGAATCAAAGGACATAATATTACCCTGTCAGATAGTCATACACATTTATTTTTACACATTTATTCTCAGTTTCTGAAATTATCTTGTGTACCAGGCCCCACATGGCACTTGGGAAAGTATTGAACTGGCAGTATTGATTCTGCCAGGACTGGCTGTTAGTGGGCTCTTGGGTAGTTTGTTGCATTGGCAAGCTGGAGAATTGGGGACCACTGTCCATCCCAAGCAGTTGTTCTCCCAGCCTGGAGAAGTAGGGGCTGAGCACATGCTACTCACGGCTTTATGCTTGATTTGCTTTTGATCTCTGGAGCATTGTAACTATCTCAAGTATGGACAAATATTGACACATTATTCTATTAAATTCAAATAGTTAAAAGAAAAAAATCCACTTTTATGTTATGAGTTAAAAACTTCGTTTTCGTTATGTGATAAGCAGGGCCTTAGAAAATTTATCAAACTTAGGAATACACACAGTTACAATCTAGTGATACTCAAATTCTCTTGTCAGAACATGGAGTAGTTACCCTATCCCAAGAGGAATCTGTTTTCAGTGCTTTTAGGTGCTATATCTGAAGTTTACTGCCACATTTCTAAATTATGTGCTTTTATTGATATTTCTTGATTTATCAATTTTATATACTTACGGACTTCTTTTCACAGTATAGTTGTTACGAGTGTAGTTCTATGGTTAGCTGAAGATTTAGCTCTTATACTTTCCTCCTCCCTTCAATAATTTTGGATTAAAATGATAATTGTTTGTGTTATCATGACTATTTAAATAGCTGAGCCAAACGGTCTAATATGATTATATTTCCTTTTTTAAACACTCCTTCCCCCTCATGTTGCCTTACTTTTTCATTAGTGCCCAAAAAATACACCAAATGCCTGGCAAAGTTAAGCTTTTTTCAACAATTTTTCCAAATGCTTAAATATGTCAGGTGATTTAGTGTTTCAGATAACTTATTGATTCTATTTTTTTCTCCCTAGAGGTATCTCGCAGCTGGCCAGGCATGGTTGCCCCCTAGACCTGGTGCACCACTGTTGACTTGGAACATTTCTGTTTCCTGGATACCACAGTCTTCTTTTTTGGTTTGCTACCTTATCTTCCTGCAGCACACGCTCCAGTAGCCTTATGAGAAAGATGCAAGGGCTGTAAAGGTTTTATGTTCTTGGATGGCTGAAAATATCTTTATTATTCCTTTATCTGAGGTTTGCATGTTAACTATATATGGTGGACAGCATTCTAGGTTGGATATCTTTTTCCTTTGGAATTTTGAATACGTCGCCCTGTTGTTTGAGTGTGACCTGTTTTAAACTTCTTTTGGCAAGCTTTTAGGATATTCTCTTCATTCTTGGTATTAGAGTTTATGAGTGTCTCTTGCTGTCATTCACTATTCTAAGTACTTGGTTAATTTTTTTAACATCGGAGATGTCCACTTTTTCTGAGAGATTTTTTTTGTTCTCTCCTCCATCTTCTTTGCTTTCCCTTTCTGGAAGTCCTATAAATCACTTTTTTGATTTTTTTCTATATTTTCCTGTACTGTTATATATTTTTTTTATCTCTTTGCTCTGCTATTATGAGTTGTTTCTGACTTTACATTTCAATATTTTTATTGAATTTTTTAATTACTTTATTGTTGTTCAATTACAGTTATTTGCATCCTCTCCCTCCCCTCCCCCCTCCCCCCAGCCCCCACCTCCCCCCCAGCCTCCCTCGTCCCCCTTAGTTCCCTCCATGTGTCCTCAACAGTGATTCCTGAAAACGCCTCTCCCCATTGTCCCCTCCCCACTCCCCCCCGGCCCTTGATAGACTGTTCTTAATTTCAATGTCTCTGTTTATGTTTTGCTTGCTTTCTGTTTTTGCTGTTTATGATCCAGTCAAAGGTGAGATCATATGGTATTTGTCCCTCACCGCCTGGCTTACTTCACTTAGCATAATGCTCTCCAGTTCCATCCATGCTGTTGC
>PVJI01031581.1:0-12984 GCA_004026765.1 Micronycteris hirsuta
GTGTGATTATTTATTAATATTTATACAAATGACTTTAAACCTACTTTTGCCCACCCTTGTATAGAGCTAGACCTCACTTCAACCCTTACTCAGTTTCTTGGCTTTCCTGGTGGAGTACACAGGAGCTCCGTCTTCTCTGAACCCCTGGGAAGCGAGGGATTTGAAGCACGATTCCAGACTTTGGCGCTTAATAGCTATGTAAGCTTAGGTAAGATACCTGATTCCCAGATTTTGTGTACTTATCTGTAAAATTGAGGTTTAAAAGCAATACCTACCAATAAGGTTGGAGTGAGGATTTAGATAAATGTATACCAAGTAAAACACTAGCAGGTAACAAACATTTAATACAAACTAGTTGCTATTATTATTATGGTTAATGTAATCATTTCCCCCTGTCTTTATAGTAATAAAGGGGAGAGAAGTACCACTTCACTCTCCTAGAGGAAAACTTATGGTGAGTTAGGCGGAGAGCCTCTCTTCATGTTCACACTCACCCATGGATGAAAGGCTAGGTAATTTTGTATTAGGAATATTCCATTTCTAACGTGTCCAGCTCAGCTTCCTCTAACTTTTTGGAGCCATTGTGCCCACAAGTGTAAAATTCTGGTGTCTTCTCCAGCCAGCCTGCCTCTCACTTGCTTTTGTCCAGCTATGCCAATGTTTCATTCAGGATGAATTCTAAACAAGCTCATTTAACTGTAGATCTTGAGCCCCATTCTGCAGTCAGCTTTATCAGTGGTAGGTGTGATCATTTCATCTCCATCTGTCTAACTTTCTCCATTGGTTTTGAAGTTGAATGTGGAAGGTGAAAGGGTTACTGATTTGTTCTCTAACTCCCCCGGAGTTTTTGTCCTCTAAATTATCCCCGTGTCCTTTAGTGCTGTGAGCTGCAGTTATCACTGTGGAATTTCTTTACATATTGAGCCTTAGGCGAGGTTTCTCCATCTGCTGGCGGCCCCCTTGCCAGGCAATAGCCATTGTCCCTGTTGGACTGTTCTACAAATGCCCTTGGCCCTGGTCCTGTCACAGCTGCAGGCTGATACTGGAGACGGTGCTGCTGTAGACACTTTCTTAGTGTTTGCTGCTGCCATTTCCACTGTAGCCATCACAGAGGTATGGGTGCCTGGTGGGACCAGCATCAGTAAGGCATTACCGTGCCACATAGGAAGCCGTATCTTCTAGTTCAAGGCATCAGAGATAGGCCCTGGGGCTAAGATAATTTTCCAGATATATGGATATATACTATGTCTAATCTACCTACATTGTGAGAATCGTTACTTTTCTGTTCCCATGTAGATTTCACACTGGTCAGATATTCAGATTTGTTCCTTAGAAGCACCCCCACTTTAGGGATCTTCTCCTCTATGATGAGAAAACCCCTCCTTCTCATGGTTTAGCTGACAGCTGCTGAAATAAACACCCTGGGTGGAGATTGTGAGGCCAGAGCAGGAGCATATTGTCAGTCACGCAGGGATTTCTTGGCCCATGTTTTGTGCAAACAGCTGTGGCATTTTCAGTTTTCAGCTTGGCAGACCTTAGTTTAAATATGCATTGCCAAAAACTATGGCTCATTTACTGTATCTTTCCTTTTTCAAATTGGAAAAGAAAAAAAAAAGGTGAAATAAACAGCTAATGTGGGGTCAATATGTAGTTGAACTTCTAGCAATTGACACTGTTTACTTATCAGACTTGGATGTTTTCGGGGTACTCATGTGGCCAGTTCTATGCCTGTGTGTATATACATTACACATATATGTATGTGTGTATGTAGTAAATCAGTCAGAGGTTTTAACAGAGCAGACAACCAAGAAAGTAATGGTTTGTGATGGTTTATTAATGCTTGGGGAGGTTACAAGCCTTCAGGTTAAATGTTTAATTCCTTGCAAATTTGCAATGGGTATTTATTTTCTTTCTTAAAATTTCTTATATCAGGTATTTTTAAAATTTCTCCCACAGTTGATTTGTATGTATTATTTAAAAAATGAGGGAGATAACTTATGATACTTGAGACTCAAAAGTCCCCATTTTTATTACCATTCTTTTTTTCTAATTAAAAAATTGTTGTGTTTTCTTCCTTTACCATTTAGTCTCATACCCCCACCCTCCCACATTCACGACACTGTTGTCCAGGTCTATCAGACTTTCTCCTTTTAGCTCAATCCCTCCACCCCCTAACCTTGCTCCGCTTTAGCTGTCATCCTGCTCTATAGGAGTCTGTCTATTTTGCTTGCTAGGTTAGTTTGTTCATTAGATTCCACATATGAGTGAAATCATATGGTATTTGTCTTTCTCTGACTGACTTATTTCACTTAGCATAATGTTCTCCAGGTCCATCTATCTTGTTGCAAAGAGTAAAATTTTCTTCTTTTTTATAGTTGTATCCCATAGTATAAATGTACCATAGTTGTTTTATCTGCTCATCTACTTATGGACACTTGGGCTGCTTCTATATCTTGGTGATTGTAAATAATGCTGCAATGAACATAGGGATACATAGTTCTTCTGAATTAGTGTTTTGGGTTCCTTAAGATGTATTCTCAGAAGTGATATTACTGGGTCAAAAAGCAGATCCATTTTTAATTTTTTGAGGTATCTCCATACTGCTTTCCACAGTGTTTACACCCATCTGCATTGCCACGAATAGTGCAAAAGAGTTCCCCTTTCTCTACAACCCCACCAGCACTCATTGTTTATTAATTTATTGATGGTATTCATTCTGAAAGGTGTGAAATGATATCTCATTGTGGTTTCAATTGGCATTTCTCTAATGATTAGTGATGTTTAACATCTTTTCATACATCTATTGGCCATGTGTATGTTGTCTTTGAAGATGTGTCTCTTCAGGTCCTTTGCCCATTTTTTAATTGGGTGGCTTGTTTATTTTGGTGTTGAGTTTTGTAAGTTCTTTATAAATTGTGGTTATTAACCCCTTATCAGATTTATTGGCAAATATGTTCTCACATTCTCTAGGTTATCTTTTATTGTGTTGTTTTCTAATATGAAACTATAGTATAAGGCCATAGGAATCAAAACAGCATGGCACTGGCTAAAAACAGACACACAGAACAATGGAACAGAATAGAGAGCCCAGAAAGAAATCCACACCTTTATAGTTAGTTAATATTTAACAGAGGAAGTAAGCATATGCAATAGGCTAAAGATAGTTTATTCAATAAATGGTATTGAGAAAATTGGACAGATATGTGTAGAAAAATTAAACTAGACCACCTTCTTACACCAACACAAGAGTAAATTCAAAATGGATTAAGACTTAAATGTTAGACCTGAAACCATAAAAATCCTAGCAGAAAATGTAGGCAGCAACATCTCAGACACTGTAGCAATGTTTTATTGGATATATGTCCCCAGACAAGGGAAACAAAAGAAAAAAATGAGCAGATGGGACTACACCATTCATTTTTGGGAATTTAGTTATTGTGGACATAGTTCTGTTGTCTGTATTACTGAACCTCTTTCCTGTGCTAGTTTCTCCCTTCCCATGCACTTTTCATATTACTGTTGGTGATACAGATCAAAATATACATTCGACCATGTTACAACCTCATGTGTTCAAATTCTTTCTGGTCCCTAATTTCCTACAAAATAAATCTCCTGCTGTTTCTAACATTATAAGAGAAAGGCCCTTCAATATCTAATGTGAAACTCTTCCCAACCATCTATCTTGGAGCTCTGCTTTCTTGCTCCCTCCCTACTTCTTCCCTATCCATTCTTCCATTGGAAAACATCATTCTAATTAAATACTCTTTTTGGAACATATTATGCACCTTCATATCTCTGAGAATTTTCTTATGATATTTGCATTATTTGGATCATGTATTACCTCTAGATTCCTTTTCCTTGTTTGCTTGGTGAATTCATAATCATCGTCAGGGCCCAAGACAAACAATGTGTCATTATGAAATCCTCAAGTTAATTGTGAGATATTCCTTCGTTTGAATGATTGTCATACCAACTGGTCATGAGCTCTTTGGGTGGGGATAGCACTCTATTTGTCAAGTTATTTACAGTATTTATATGCCCATTTTATTGGGATAGGGGAGAAGAAACAGATGTCTATCTTCTTATGAAGTCTGTCTGGAAAAAGTCCAGCCATTGTTAATATAGTGAAAATGGTCTGTGCAACATCAATGTAACCTGGCAGCCAAGGAAAGTGGACTGGAATGTGCATTCATGAGCAATGACAACTTCACTGCACTAGTCAGTGGGGGTGGTAGATGTTGTCAAGTGAGCATGTGTACGGTGTGGCCATCACATTCAAAATGATTGAGTAGAGCAATGAATCTGCAACAAATTTTGCATTAAGCTTGAACATTCCTCCATGGAAACAACTCCAGTGATTCAGAAGGCTTTTGGGCATGATGCAATGGATATAGCACAGATAAAAATGTGGCGCAAACACTTCAAAGATGGCCTAGAAGCTGTTGAAAGTGATCCACATTCTGGCAGGCCTGCAAGAATCAGAACACCTGAGGATGTTGAATGCGTACAGGCTGCAATCAGCTTGTTCCCTGGCTTTTGTTATCAGAGCAGAAGGAGCATTGTGCTGCAGTTGCTAATGACTTGATTCCAACTCCTACCAAGGAACCAGATTTCCTCAAAAAGGTCATAACTTTGAAGGAGACTGAGGTGTCATTGTCCTATGTCCAAGGTTTCTTGTATCTCGTATCTTCTTCAATACATGTCTCTATTTTTTATATTACATAGATGGATGCTTTCTGGACAGGCCTCATATATGGCTGCCTGCAGAGATTGCTTTCCCTTTTAACATCACACCGGGGTTAAATTGTTGCAAAGGGAACCAGCTTGTGTGAGTGGTGGTGGTCTGAACAGGAGCTACTGCTGGGGGGTTAGACCTAAGAAACTCCTTAACCTAACCCATTGTTAGATTCAAAGAATCTTGAAAGATTCTGCCTCATCTTCTCTAGGCTGACTCCTACTGGAGATCGCAGACTCAGGCTCTTTTTTCCAGGGCTGAGCTCTGCCCTGCACTGCTGGTCCATGATGAGTTCGGAAGCTCCTGCTTCCTCTCCCCTCTATGGCACAGCAGTGGGACTGACGGCACCATCCACCTTACTCTGAAGAGTTGGGGCTCCATACAGCTGCTCGGTTTCCTTTCTTCTCGATGGATCTGCCAGGTTTTTTTCTCCAGAACGGATCAATAAATTCCTCTTACTTTCATAACAGTCCTATGCATTATATACTATTATTATTCCAATTTACAAGTGCAAAAACAGTAAGAAGAACTAGGATTGAAACCTGAATATTCTAGTACCAGAGTCTGTGCTCTTAAACCAGTGTGCTTTAGAGTTTTTTACTTTAGATCTCAGGCTTAAATTGGGAGATAAATTAATATTTTTCATTGCCTACAATATGACAGTTATTTTATACATCTGATATTCATTGAATCTTCCCAACAAAAGTAAGAAAATGGTGAAACCATCATTCAAATCCTCAGTCTATCCCTCTAAAGTAAATGGTCTTTTTACTGAATACAACTGCTTTTGTAGCTTGGATACAAAAAATAGTATTTGAAGCACCCTTTGGACCAGATAGGGTCAATGAAACCAAATACAAGTTTCCAAAGTCAAAATCCTGAGTCCTCAGTTCTATGCCCTCTCCAAGTTAAACACCCTGTTTTTTCTAATGAATATCAAAATGGTCCTTAATCTGGCCACTGTTCCAACCTGCAATAGACAAAAGAACATTTCCATGACACTCCCCTTTGCTTCTTTATCTCCCATCTTGATTTGTCATTCCTCATGATCCCTTTCACCCCCTCCTGACAGTTACTATCATGATACTCTACACCATACCCAGAGAGTTTTCATTGATATTTCCAGTCAGATCAGCCCACATTCCTGTTCATGGAGCAGCATTGATAGCTTTGATGTTCTATTCCTGACCATATTGGAAGGAAGAAGGGGATAGGGCCTGTGGAATAGTGTTTATAGAGTCTACTGCAGTGTACAGTAACGACCTTCGCATTCACTCATCACTTACTTACTGGCTCACCCAGGGCAACTTCCAGTCCAGTCCTGCAAACCTCATTCACGGTATACCATTTTATATCTTTTGTGCCATATTTCTACTGTACGATTTTGTGTTTAGATATGTTTAGATACATACATGTCATGATGTTACGTCCACCTTCAGTATTCAGTGGTAACATGCTGTATAGTTTTGTAGCCCAGGAGCAATAGGCTGCACCACGCAGCCTTGGGGTGTAGTGGGCTGTGTCATACAGGTTTGTGTAACGACACTCTGATGTTTGCACAACAAAGTCTAACAACACATTCCTCAGAACCCATCCCTATAGTTAAGCGACACATGATCATATGAGGGAAGTTCAATGTTTAATTCAAGTTTGCACAGCTAATTCTTGGTAGATTTGGAATAGAACCAACATCCTTTGTCTTTATCTGATATTCTTGCCTTTACATTACACTCTTTAAGGATGATTAATGCATTTTAAAGTTAAATTATTATTTGAATTTGTTTAAGCTAGAGACAACTAATTGTTCTCTAATATCCATTACTCTCTTTTTATCCAATAGTAGAACCCCTAATTTTAACTTGGCACATGGCCATCCAGAATAAAGACTACATATTCCAGTCTCCCTTTTAGTTATACATATTTTTGCGATGAAATAATCTCCAAGAAACATAGGGAAAAATGATGTATAAAACTGCCTGCATTTGCTTTTTGTTTTCTTACTCACCAAAGTGGTGATGTGCTCATGATTCATTTTGGACCGTAATGACAAGGGTAAAATCCTAAAAGAGAGAAGTTATAAGGAACTTGGGTCCCTGATAGAACTGTCTTGTCAGTGCTAGTTTTCTTATGCCTAGACTTTTCTGCAAGAAAGGGATGAACATTTACCTTGTTTTAACCACTGATATTTAGATCTCATTTGTAGCAACTGAACATATGGTGAATTTTATTATTTGCTCAATGATGTCACAAGTTAATATTTTACAGCTATCAAATTTAAATACAATATATGGACATCATGTGTGTATAAACGTAAGTCCTAGAATTAAACTGCTGTCATCGCGTGTTACACGAGATGGCTTTCCAATTCGTTCAGGGTAAGTGAGTTGTACATTGTAATCACTTACAGTGTGGTCCCTGATGTTGCCTCTGGGACCCTGGGTTCCCCTGTACTCGCTATTCTCATTGGCTAGCCGTGCTCACCTCTTTGCTCTTCCTAAACATAACAGGCATGTCCATGCTCCTTTCTCAGGAGATCTGTTGGTTTGTTGTTAATGTTAATTTTTGTTGCTTATCCTTGTGCAAATCTCTTTGCCTATGATATCTCTGTTTCCATAATTTTGAATTTTGCAAAATTGATGTTTTCAGTCCTTCTCTGACCACTTCAATAAATTTCAGTCTCCATTGTCTGTTACTTGTATCCTCTATGTATTCATAAGTTTTCATGATATCATTTATTTCTATTTTTTTCTCCTCACTGAAATAGTAACTCTATGAGAGCAGGGGCTTTGCCTGGTTAGTCCATTGCTGTGCTCCCAGAACACTGTCTTGCTCCTACAAATCACTGGAGTAATCCCTACTGAATGGGTGCGTTAATCAACCACTATGTGTTTGGATGGGTATACATGATGTTATGATCTATTTAAGAATGTTAATATTATTTTGATAACTCATGTTGTTTTCTGAACTACCTACAAAATGAATATGTTGGCTCCTCTAGAGGTAAAATCACTTGCAGTGAAGCCTTGTCTAATGAAAATTTCATAGACTGGTAGGAAGAGCTCATTCATTCACATACATTATTGAATTTTGTTAATATGCTACTAATTTTTCATCTTAAAATAATTAGAAAAAATCCTAAAATTGCCAAGTTTTTAGGAAATAGTTTATCACTGTACTCTGCAATATAATTATATGTTATAATACTATATTCCTATCTTTATTTTCCCAAAGTATGAAATTGGTGCTAAATCAGCCTTGAAATTAAAAGTAAATGCAGAGCAAATAATCCTTTCTTGTAATGCCACTAACCAAAGGCATAACACTGTAGTGGGAATGGATTTACTGTATACATTTGATTCCCAGAAATGTCACATTACTCTGCTTTTATAAGTCAAATTAAATCCAGCTCTGAGACATGAATATTGAGGTTTAGACTAGAAATCCAGTATCAGGATTTTTTTTTTATTTAAATTTTATTTTGCAATTACTGTTTACACTCAATATTATTTTATATTAGTTTCAGGTGTGCATCATAGTAATTATACAATCATACACTTTACAAAGGGTTGTTCCTGATATTTCCAGTACCCACCTGGCTATACATAGTTATAATAATATTATTGAATATATTCCCTATGCTGTACTTTATATCCCCATGACTATTTTGTAATTGCCAATTTGTATCTCTTAATCCCCTTACCTTTTCCATCCAGTCCCACAATGCCTGCCCCTTTAGAAACCATCGGTCTGCTTGTTCTCTGTATCATCAGTTTGTATCTATTTTGTTTATTTATTAATTCATTTTTTAGACTCTACATATAAGCAAAATCATATGATCTTTGTCTTTTTCTGACTGATGTGTTTCACTTAGCATAATGCCCACTAGATCCATCCATGCTGTCGCAGATGGCAGGATTTCCTTCTCTTTTATGACTAATATTCCCTTGTGTGATGTACCACAGCTTTTTTATCCACTCCTCTATTGGTAGACACTTGGGTTGCTTCAACATCTTGTCTATTATAAACAATGTTGCAATGAACATGAGAGTGCATGCGTTCTTTTGAATTGGTGCAGTTTCATTAGCTGTATACTCAGAAGTAGAATCATTGGATCATAGGGCAGTTCTGTTTTTAATTTTTTGAGGAAACTCCATACTGCTTTCCATAGTGGCTGCACCAGTCTGCATTACCACGAAGAGTGCATGAGTGTTCCTTTTTCTCCACATCTTTACCAACACTTGTTTGTTGATTTATCAATGGTAGACATTTTGAAAGGTTTGAAGTGATAGCTCATTGTAGTTTTAATGTGCTTTCTCTGATGATTAGTGAGGTTCAGCATCTTTTCTTGTCTATTGTCCATCTGTATGTCCTCTTGAAGAAGTGTCTACTAAAGTCTTCTGCTTATTTTTTTAAATTGGACTCTGGGGGGTTTTTTGGTGTTCAGTTATATGAGCTCTTTATAAATTTTGGATATTAACCCTTTATCAAGTGTATCATAGACGAATTTCTTTCATTCAGTAGATCGTCTTCCCATTTTCTTGATGGTTTCCTTTCCAAAAACTTCAGTTTGATGTGGTCCCATTTGTTTGTTATTCTTTTGTTTCCCTTGCCCAAAGAAATATATATTAAAAAAGGAATTGCTAAAAAATTTCAGATATTTTACTGCCTATATTTTCTCCTAAGAATTTATGGTTTTGAGTCTTACATTTAATTCTTTAATCCATTTTGAATTTACTCTTGTATGTGGTGTAAGAAGGTTGTCTAGTTTCATTTTTTTTCCATGTATTTCTCCGATTTTCCCAATACCATTTATTGAATAGACTGTCTTTACTGCACTGCATGTTTTTGCCTCTTTTATCATATATTAATTGACCATGTATGTGTGGACTTGTTTCTGGACTTTCTGTACTGTTCCACAGCTCTCTATACCCTGCCAATACCATGCTATTTTGACTAGTATAGGATTATAGTTTAGTTTGATATCAGGTAGTGTAATATGTCCAACTTTGTTTCTCTTGCTCAAGATTGTGGCTATTCAAGGTTTTCTGTGGTCCCATATAAATTTTAGGATTATTTGTTCTGGTACTCTGAAATGCTGTTGGTCTATTGATAGAAACTGAGTTGAATCTATAGATTGCTTTGGGTAGTATGTACGTTTTAATAATGTATTCTTCCCACCTATGAGCATAATATGATTCCAATTATCTTTATCTTCTTAAATTTCTTTCATCAGTGTCTTATAATTTTAATTTTAAGTACAGGTTTTTTACCACTGAGGTTAAATTAATTCCTAAGTATTTTATATTTTTTGAGGCATATATAAATAGGTTTGTTTTCTTAGTTTCTCTTTCTTATAGTTCATTATTGGTATATAAAAACACAACCAATTTCTGAATATTTATTTATATTCTGCTACATAACTAAATTCCTTTATAGTAAATTGTTGGTAGAGTTTTTAGGGTTCTTTATATACTGTATCATGTCATCTGCAAGTAATGTCAGTTTTACTTCTTTTCCAGATTGGATGGCTTTCATTTCTTCTTCTTGTCTGATTGCTATGGCTACCATTTCCAATCTTTGTTAAATAAGAGTGGTGAAAATAGACATTCCTGTCTTGTTTATGATCTTAAAAGAAACAGTTGTAGTTTTACCTCTATGAGTATGATGTTAGCTGTAGGTTTGTTATATACGACTTTAGTTATGTTGAGAAATGTTCCCTCTATTCCCACTTTGCTGAGAATTTTTATTTATGAGTACTGGGTTTTGTCAAATGCTTTTCCTGCATCTATTGATGTGATCATATAATTTTCATTCTTCATTTTGTTTATGTGGTGTATTACATTAATTGATTTGAAGATATTTTTTAGAAGATTTTATTTATTTATTTTTAGACAGAAGGGAAGGAAGGGAAAAAGAGAGGGAGAGAAACATCAATGTGTGGTTGCCTCTCACGTGCCCCCTACTGGGGACCTGGCCGGCATCCCAGGTATGTACCTTGACTGGGAATCAAACCAGTGACCCTTTGGTTCACAGGCCAGCACTGAATCCACTGAGCCACACCAGACAGGGCTGATATACAGATATTAGAGCAGACTTGCATCCCAGAAATAAATTTCACTTGATCATGGTATATGATCTTTTTGATGCATTACTGAATTTTGTTTGCTAATATTCTTTTGGGGATTTTTGCATCTATATTCATCAAGGTTATTGGCCTATAATTTTCTATCTTTGTAGTGTCTTTACCTGATTTTGAAATCAGGATAATGCTGGCCTTGTAAAATGAACTTGGGGGTCATCGCTCCACTTAATTTTTTGAAATAGTTTGAGAAGGATAAGTGTTAGTTTTTCTTTGAATGTTTGGTAAAATTCACCTGTAAAGCCATCTGATTCAGGACTTTTGTTTTGGAGGAGTTTTTTTTTTTTTTAATTACTACTTTGATTTCACTGGTTGTAATTGGTCTGTCCCAATTTTTTGTTTCTTCTTGATTCAGTTCTGGAAGATTGCATGTTTCTAGAAATTAATCCATTTCCTTCAAATATTTCCAAATATTTAGCGTATAGTTGTTTATAGTATTTTCTTATAATTCTTTGTATTTCTGTGACATCAGTTACTTTTTCTCTTTCATTTCTGATTTTATTTATTTGAACTCTCCCTCTTTTTTTCTTGATTAGTCTGTTTAAAGGTTTATCACCTTGTTTATTTTTTTAAGAGCCAGTGCTTGTTTTATTCATCTTTTGTACTGTTTTTTAGACTCTATTTTATTTATTTTCATTCTGATATCTGTGTTGTTATTTCTCTAGTTCCTTTAGATATAAGATTAGATTGTTTATGGAGATATTTCTTTTTTATTAAGATAGGCTACGAATTTCCATCTTAGGACTACTTTCACAATGGCCAATAAACATGGGATTCTCTTGTTTACATTTTCATTTGTCTCAAGGTATCTTGATTTCTTCCTTGATCTCATTGTTTACCCATTCATTGTTTAGAAACATGTTATTTAGACTTCATGTCTTTATGTGTATTCCATTCTTTAAAAACTTTTTTTCCTGTTAAATCTTTTTATTTAATTTTTTTTGTTTAATTACAGTTATTTGCATCCTCTCCTCTCCCCCCTCACTTCCAGCCCCACCTCCCCCCAGCCTCCCTCCTCCCCTTAGTTCTGTCCATGTGTCCTCTACAGTGATTCCTGAAAACTCTTCTCCCCATTGTCCCCTCCCCCCTCTCCCCTGTCTATTGTTAGACTGTTCTTAATTTCAATGTCTCTGGTTATGTTTTGCTTGCTTTCTGATTTTGTTGGTTATGATCCGGTTAAAGGTGAGATCATATGGTATTTGTCCCTCACTGCCTGGCTTACTTCACTTAGCATAATGCTCTCCAGTTCCATCCATGCTGTTGCAAAAGGTATAAGCTCCTTTTCCCTTTCTGCTGTGCAGAATTCCATTGTGTAAATGTACCATAGTTTCTTGATCCATTCATTTGTAGATGGGCACTTAGGTTGTTTCCAGCACTTAGCTATTGTGAATTGTGCTGCTATGAACATAGGAGTGCAAAGGTTCTTTTGAGTTGGTTTTTCAGGATTCTAAGGGTATAATCCCAGTAGTGGAATTGCTGGGTCGAAAGGCAGTTCCATTTTTCTGAGGAAGTTCCATACTGTTTTCCACAATGGCTGCACCAGTCTGCATTCCCACCAACAGTGCAGTAGGGTTCCCTTTTCTCCACATCCCCTCCAACAGTTATCTGTTGCTTTGTTGATGATGGCCATTCTGACTGATGTGAGGTGGTATCTCATTGTGGTTTTAATTTGCATCTCTCTGATGGCTAATGATGTGGAGCATCTTTTCATATGATTCTGGGCCCTCTGTATGTCTTTTTTTCGAGAAGTGTCTGTTCATGTCTTTTGTCCATCTTTTAATTGGGTTTTTTGTCTTCCTGGAGTGGAGTTGTATGAGTTCTTTGTATATTTTGGAGATCAGACCCTTGTCTGAGGTATCATTGGCAAATATGTTTTCCCATATGGTTGGTTCTCTTTTTATTTTAATACTATTTCTTTAGCCCCACAGAAGCTCTTTATTTTGATAAGATCCCATTTGTTTATTCTTTCCTTTATGTCCCTAGCTCTAGGGGACATATCATTGAAGATGTTGCTGCATGGAATGTCTGAGATTTTCCTACCGATGTTTTCCTCTAGAACTTTTATGGTGTCACGACTTACATTTAAGTCTTTTATCCACCTTGAATTTAT
>PVJI01031582.1:0-13017 GCA_004026765.1 Micronycteris hirsuta
GGAGGACAGCCAGACCTCAGGGATCTGGCCATGACAGCCATGCCTCTGGGATCAGACTGACACTCCAAAAGAATTTTTTAAAAAGATTTTATTTATTTATTTTTAGACAGAAGGAAAGGGAAGGAGAGAGGGAGAGAAACATCAATGTGTGATTGCCTCTCACGTGGCCCCCACTGGGGACCTGGACTGCAACCCAGGCATGTGCCCTGACTGGGAATTGAACCAGCGACCCTTTGGTTTGCTGCCTGTGCTCAATCCACTGAGCTATGCTAGGCAGGGTGAATTTTTCTTTATTTTTATAAGGAGGGTTACAAATCAGTGTGAGAAACAGATGCGTGTTACAAATCATTAAGGCAGAAAAAAGGCTGAAACATGAGCAATTTAGAAAAAATACAGAACATTTTAGATTTCACTTATGAGATCAAACGGTTGCTTTCAAGTTGAATAGTCTGAGTTAGATAGTTTTTAATCAAGGACATTTGCTATCTATCTTGGAGGAAAGCTTTACTGATTTTGCTCTCATGTATTAGCTCAATATATTTAACTAAAAACTCCTATTTTCTCTATTCATCTGGCCTTGATAATAAGCATTCTTGTCCAGGGTAGTGGAGAGATAGTCACCCTAATAAACCCTGAGCCTACAAGTGTTAGTTGTTCAGCAGGTATTGCTAGAGGCAACAACCTTCTTCAGCGTTTTGGCAGCTGTCCTGCTTAAAACTTAATTCTTCTCTTTAACCCTTTCATGTGCAGCATCAGTTAGGGGCTTTTGTCATCAGTAAGTCATTCTATGCAAAATCATAAGAATGTGCTAATTTTCAGTAGCAGAGAGCCAATATCTAAGAAACCTACCACCAATTATTTAACAAAAGCAAGCATGTAATGGGAGATATATAGGAGAACTGCCAACATTGCTTCTGCGGTGCAGAGGTGCCTCATCCATCCTGAGTGTGCCAAGAAATGGGTGCAGGTCGGCTCCCAACACCAAAAGAACCTATGCACTCCAATGTTCATAGCAGCACAATTTACAATAGCCAAGTGTTGGAAACAACCTAAGTGCCCATCAGTAAATGAGTGGATCAAGAAACCATGGTACAATTACACAATGGAATTCTATGCAGCAGAGAGAGAAAGAAGGAGTTTATACCCTTTGCAACAGCATGGATGGAACTGGAGAGCATTATGTTAAGTGAAATAAGCCAGGCGGTGAGGGACAAATACCATATGATCTCACCTTTAACTGGAACATAATCAAAAAAGAAAAAAGCAAGAAAAACATAACCAGAGACTTTGAAATTAAGAACAAACTAACAATAGCCAGAGGGGAGTGGGGAAGGGACTATGGGGAGAAGGGTTTTCAGGAACAACTATAGAGGACTCATGGACAGAACCAAGGGGGAGGATGGAGGCAGGGGAGGGAGGTGGGTTTGGAGGGGGTGGAGGAAGGGGAGGGGAGAAAATGCAGACAACTGTAACTGAACAACAATAAATTAATTTAAAAATTTAAAAAATTTAAAATAATAAAAAACAAAGACACAAACATTGTAAATATATATGTACCCAACATAGGAGTACCCAAATACATAAAGAAAATCTTGGAGCACTTCAAGAAAGATATTGACAGCAACACAATTACTAGAGGATTTCAGCACCCCACTGTCAAAAATGGATAGATCTTCCAAACAAAATATCAACAAAGATATTGCGGCATTGAAAAATGTCCTAGATCAAATGAATTTAACTGATATCGAACCTTTCATCCCAAAGAAGCAAAATATACATTCTTTTCAAATGCACATGGAATATTTTCAAAGATAGACCACATGATAGGACACAAAACAGGCCTCAATAAATTAAACAAAATTGAAATCGTATCAAGCATTTTCTCAGACCACAAGGGACTGAAACTAGAAACCAACATCAAGGAAAAACACTGAAAAACACTCAAAATCATGGAGATTGAATAGCATGCTATTAAACAATGAATGGGTTAAGAATGAGATCAGGGAAGAAATAAAAAAGTTTCTCGAAACAATTAAAAATGAACTCACAACAACCCAAAATTTATGAGACACAGCGAAGGCAGTCCTGAGAGGGAAGTTCATAGTGATATAGACCTACCTAAAAGAAA
Organism: Micronycteris hirsuta; assembly: GCA_004026765.1. Lineage (NCBI taxonomy): Eukaryota > Metazoa > Chordata > Mammalia > Chiroptera > Phyllostomidae > Micronycteris > Micronycteris hirsuta. The sequence goes on from PVJI01031582.1 coordinate 2,129, forward strand.
TAGAAACATTTCAAACAAACAACCTAACCCTACACCTACAAGAACTTGAGGAACAGCAACAAAGTCAGCCCAGAGCAAGTAGAAGGAAGGAAATAACCAAGAACAGAGCAGAATTAAATAACATAGAGACTAAAAGCGCAGTTCTAAGGATCAGTAAGTCCAGGAGCTGGTTCATGGAAAAGATAAACAAAATCGACAAGCCTATAAGCAGATTCATCAAGAGAAAAAGAGGACCCAAATAAATGCAAACAGTAATGAAAGAGGAGAGATTACAACTGACACCACAGAAATACAAAGGATTGTAAGCAATTACTACAAACAACTATATGCCAAAAAATTTGAAAACCTAGGTGAAATGGACATATTTCTAGAAAAATGCAATCCTCCAAAACTGAATGAAGAAAAAGCAGAAAGCCTGAACAGATATATAATAGTTGATGAAATAAAGCTGTAATCAAAAACCTCCCAACACACAAAAGCTCTGAACCAGATCGTTTCTCAGAAGAATTTTTCAAAATATTTAAGGAAGAGCCAATCCCTATCCTTCACAGACTATTCAAAAAAATCCAAGAAAACAGAAGACTCCCAAACTCTTTTTACAAAACCAGCATCATCCTAATTCTACCATCAGATAAAGACACAAGAAAGAAAGAAAACTTCAGGCCAATATTGTTGATGAACATAAGTGCTAAAATCCTCAACAAATTTTGGCAAACCACATCCAGGAATACATTAAAATTATCATACACCATGATATGATGGGATTTATTCCAGGGATGCAAGGATGGTATAATATTCACAAATCAATAAATATAACACATTACATGAGCAAAAAGAAAGACAAAATTGCATGATCATAATGTACAGCACCTATTTATGATAAAAAAAAAACACTCACCAAAGTGTGATTAGAGGGAGCATATCCCAACATAATAAAGGCCATATATGAGAAACCTACAGTCACCATCATATTCAATGGTCAAAAACTAAAAGCTTTCCCACTAAGATCAGGAACAAAACAAGGATGTCCGCTTTGACCACCTGCATTCAATACATTATTGGAAGTTCTAGCCACGGTGATTAGACAAACAAAAGAAATAAAAGGCATCCAAATTGGAAAGGAGGAAGCAAAACTGTCAGTTTGCAGATGATATCCTAGTGTACATGGAAAACCCTATAGACTCCACCAAAAACTTCTCACCCTAATAGGTGAATTTGGCAAAACAGCAAGATACAACTCAATATTAAGAAATCAAAGTCATTGTTATACACCAAGAAGGAAATATCAGAACCAGAAATCAGGGGGGAAATCCCATTTGCTATAGCAACAATTAAAATAAAGTACCTAGGAATAAATCTTATCAAGGAGGTAAAAGACCTGTACTCAGAAAACTACATAACACTGAAGAAAGAAATTAAGGAAGACACAAATAAATGGAGGCATATACCATATTCTTGGATTGGAAGAATTAACATCATCAAAGCAATGATGCTATACTACCCAAAGCAATTTATAGATTGAATGTAATCCCTATTAAAATACTAGTGACATATCTCACAGATATAGAAAAAACATTTCAAAATTTTTTTCAGTAGCAAACAAGATGAATTTTTTAAGTCTGATAACCAATTGAAAACAAATAGGCAACAAATAAGTAGAAAAATATAAACCATAATGAGAAGCACAATCAAGCAAATAAAACTGGCCCAAAACTTTATATGGAATTATAAACAACCCCAAATAGCCACAGCAATGTTGAGAGAGAAGAAAAGTAGAGGATTCACAATACCCGATATAAAATTATATTACAAGGCCACTGTAATAAAAACATCCTGGTACTGGGATAAGAACAGACACATAGATCAAAGGAACAGTATAGAGAGTCCAGAAATACGCCCATGTCAGTATGGTTAATTAATATTTGACAAAGGGGAAGAAGCATAAAATGAAGGAAAAAACAGCCTCTTCAACAAATGGTGTTGGGAAATCTGGACAGCTACATGCAAAAAAAGGAAACTCAATCACCAACTTAAACAATACACAAAAATAAATTCAAGGTGATGAAAGATTTAAATATAAATTGCAACACTATAAAAGTCCTAGAGGAGAACATAAATAGGAAAATCTCAGGTATTCCACGCAGCAATATTTTCACCAATATATCCCCTAGAGCAATGGACATAAAGGAGAGAATGTACAAATGGGATCTTATCAAAATAAAATGCTTCTGCACAACTAAAGAAAACAGCAGTAAAATGAAAATGGAACCAACCGTTTGGGAAAATTTATTTGCCAATGATACCTCAGATAAGGGTTTGATCTCCGAAATATATAAAGAAATCACACGACTCCACTCCAGGAAGACAAACAACCCAATTTTAAAAAAGGCAAGGACCTGAATACATACTTCTCCAAGGAGGACATACATAGGGCCCATAGACATATGAAAAGATCTTCATTATCACTAGCCATCAGAGAGATGCAAATTAAAACCACAATGAGATACCACTTCACACTGGTCAGAATGGCCATAATAAACAAATCAACAAACAAGTGCTAAAGAGGTTGTGGAGAAAAGGGAACCCTAGTGTCCTGTTGGAGGAAATGCAGACTGGTGAAGCCACTGTGGAAAACAGTGTGCAATTTCCTCAGAAAACTAAAAATGGAACTGCCTTTTGACCTAGCAATACCACTGCTGGGATTATACCTTAAGAATCCTGAGACTTCCAGCCTAGATGGAGGCATAGGTAGATACACTGTGCCTCCTCACACAACCCAAAAAAAGACAACAACAAATTTAAAAACAAAAACAAGCAGAACTCATAGAAAATCGAACTATATGGAAGCATGACAACCAAGGGGTTGAAGAAGAAACTTTCATCCAGACTGGTAGGAGGGGCAGAGATGGACAGCTGGGCAGAGAGGACTCCAGGTGAGGTGGTGGCTGGTGGAGCAGGCAGTCCCACATTTTCATGCAGATAAACTAGGAGGAACAACTGAGGAGGGAGACAGACTGCACAACCCAGGGTTCCATTACAGGAAAATAAAGCCTCAAAGCCTCTGAATGAAAACACCTGTGGGGGTTGAGGTGGCAGAAGAAACTCCCAACCTCACAGGAGAGTTTGTTGGAGAGACCCATAGGGTCCTTGAACATACACAAACCCACCCACCTGGGAATCAGCACCAGCAGGGCCCAATTTGATTGTGGGCAGCAGGGGAAATGACTGAAAACCGGCAAAGAGCAGAGCAAGTAGCACTGTTCCCTCTCGGGCCCCTCCCCCACATAGAGTATCAAAAGGCAGCAAAGTGGGTTGCCCCACCCTGGTGAACACCTAAGGCTCCACCCCTTACTATGTAAAAAAAAGGGGGGGATTCAAATCAATGGTGTGGACCTGAAGGAAGAAACATTCAACCAAAACACAATGAAGAAACAAGAATTCAAAAAAATGAAGAGAGGGTTAGGAACTTCCAGGACTTCTTTAAACATTCCAATATCCGAATCATAGGGGGTGCCAAAAAGAGAAGAAGAGCAAGAAATTGAAAACTTACTTGAACAAATAATCAAGGAGAACTTCCCCAATCTAGCAAAGGAAATAGACTCTCAGGAAGTCCAGGAAGCACAGAGAGTCCCAAAGAAGTTGGACCCAAAAAGGAACACACCAAGGCACATCATAATTACATTACCCAAGATTAAAAATAAGGAGAGAATCTTAGAAGCAGCAAGAGAAAAGGAGACAGTTACCTACAAAGGAATTCCCATAAGACTCTCAGCTGATTTTTCAAAGAAAACCTTGCAAGAAAGAAGGGGCTGAAAAGAAGTATTTGAGGTCATGAGAGGCAAAGACCTACATCCAAGATTACTCTATCCAGCAAAGCTATCATTTAGAATGGGAGGGCAGATAATGTGCTTTCCAGATAAGGTCAAGTTCAAGGAGTTCATCATCACCAAGCCCTTATTATATGAAATGTTAAAGTGACTTATCTAAGAAAAATAATATCAAAAATATGAACAGTAAAATGATAACAAATTCAGTTAATAACAACCAAACCTAAAACAGAAACAATCTAAGCAAACAACTATAACAGAAACAGAATCACAGAAATGGAAATCACATGGAGGGTTATCAGTGGGGGAGTGGGAGAGGTAGAGAGGGGAAAAAGGTACAGAGAATAAATAGCATAAATGGTAGATAGAAAATAGACGGTGTGGGGGGGGGGTGTTAAGAATAGTATAGGAAATGTAGAAGCCAAAGAACTTATATGTATGATCCATGGACATGAACTAAAGAGGGGGAATACAGAGCAGAGGGGAGTAAAGGGGAAATGGGAAAACTGTAATAGCATAATCAATAAAATATATTTAATAAAAATGATGTATATTAAAAAATAAAAATAAAATATATATAAAAAAGAACCCTGAAACACCCATTCAAAAGGACCTATGCACCCCAATGTTCAAAGCAGCACAATTTACAATAGCCAAGTGCTAGAGGCAACCTAAGTGCCCACAAGTAGAGGAGTGGATCGAGAATCTATGGTACATTTACACAGTGGAATACTATGCAGCAGAAAGAAAGTAGGAGGTCCTACCCTTCTCAACAGCATGGATGGAACTGGAGAACATTATGGAGAGCTAAGCGAAATAAGCCAGGCAATGAAAGACAAATACCATATGATCTCACCTGTAACTGGAAACTAATCACCAAAACAAACAAGTAAGCAAAATATAACCAGAGACATTGAAATAAAGAACAAACTCACAGTAACCAGAGGAGAGGAGGGAGAGGAATAATGGGAGAAAATAGGGGAAGGGCCATCAAGGAATATGTATAAAGGACACATGGACAAAGCCAAAGGGCTTAGTTTCAAGGGTGGGAGGCAGGGATGTGTGGGGCAGGGAACTGTGCTGGGATGAAAATGGAGACAACTGTACTTGAACAACAAATAAATAAATAAAATAAATAAAATACAAACAAAGAAAAAGATATAGGAAGCCTTAATGTTATGCATTGGCATTAAGAAACAAGTTAAATTAGTCGTGGCTGGTGTGGCTCAGTAGATTGAGTGCCAGTCTGCGAGCTTAAGGGTCATCAGTTCAATTCCCAGTCTTAGGGCACAGGTCTGGGTTACAGGCCATGTCCCCAGTGGTAGGCACATGAGTGGCAACCACACATTGATGTTTCTCTCCCGTTCTTTCTCCTTTACTTCCCCTCTCTAAAAATAAATAAATAAAATATTTTAAAAAAAGAAACAAGTGAGATTAAATAATTTATAGAAGGAAAAACAAAGGTGTATTAATCAGCTCTAGCTACCATAAGAAACTACCACAGACAGAACAACTTAAACAACAGAAATTTATTTCTCACAGTTCTGCAAACTGAAAGTCCACAATCAAGGTAATGGTCCCTGATGAAGGCTCTTTCCCTGGCATGCAGACAGCTGTCTTCTCAATGTGTTTTCACATGGCAGAGAAAAAGAACTCTGGTTCTCTTCGTTTTCTCAAGAAGGCACCAGACCTGTTGGTTTAGGGCGCCACCATTGTGACCTCATCTAACTTTTACCAAGTTCTGTCTTTAAATATAGTCGCAATGGAAGTTAGGGCTTCAAGCATATGAATTTGGAAAGGGGACACAAATATTTGGTCCATAGCAAAGGGTAAACAATGAGCTATTTAGAGGATATGTCCCATTTCAAATGAACATATGGTCATGGACATCAGGACATTTCTCTAAACTAAGTGTCGAATTCTGTTGAAAGAAAAACCATGACAATAGCATCTTGGATGGAATAAACCCCAAGTTTTTGCTTCCCTGCTAGAGTCAACAGGCTCAGTCTGAGAGAATGACCCATATGTCACAAATGCTCAGAATGCTTATCTCTGTATTAACCAGTCTGCTATGTACACTACCACAGCAGAGCTCCTGACGGGTGCCTGAAGCAAATGCATTGTTTACAAACAAAATACATTAGTTGGCATACAGTGGCTGTGATTAAGTTAATAACTAAGTGCTGTTTTAAGATGGAAAATATCTGAAACCCACATATCTTACATGCTATTATTTAGTTCAGTAAATGTTTAGACAGCTGGTGGAAGTCTGCCTTGACACTGCCATTAAAATGCATACTCCTAGAGTGTACCATGCACTTTCAGCAACTAAGATTCTTTCTTCTCTCTCATGTAGAAGTGACTCAGATGTGCTGTTCTGAGGCAAAGCCATTAGAGGTCAATTTTCTGTGCTTCATGAGCCACAGTTCATGTTCCATACAATGAAAAGAATGTAATAACTTCCCCTTTGTCATGGCCTCATAAGAAGGAACATGGACACATTTTAGCTGAAACAGGCTTTAAGAACCTTCTAGGCCAGTGTTCTTCAAAGTCCTTTTAGCAGCAGAACCCTGTTTTCAAGTGAAATATTCCATGAATCCCCAGTAATTAAAAGAGATAAAAGTAGTGCTGCTTGGCTAAAACACAGATGCAGGTGATTCTTTCAGCCCTCCAGGAGGCCCTAAGTGCCCCTCAAAAGAGCCTAGTTTGCACAGGAATTCTCTAGTCTATTTTTGAGATTTCTTGAGCTTCTTGTGACTTCTATTACATATTGGGAAATAGAATCAGGTCCTTCCTGTCAATTTGAAGAATCATGACCTCATAGGGAAGATTGTACAAAGAGAGTGAAGTTGAAAAATTTCCGATTACATCTTTGCTGAAATGGTCTGTGAGCTCCGTGAGCTAAAATGATTGAAGGGAAAATTAGAGTCCATCTCTCCCAGGAAAGAGATGAACATAAGAAAGAAAGAAAGAAAGAAAGAGAGAAAGAAAGAGAGAAAGAAAGAGAGAAAGAAAGAGAGAAAGAAAGAAAGAAAGAAAGAGAAAGAAAGAAAGAAAGAAGAAAGAAAGAAAGAAAGAAAGAAAGAAAGAAAGAAAGAAAGAAAGAAAGAAAGAAAGAAAGGAAGAAAGAAAGAAAGAGAAAGAAAGAAAGAAAGGGAGAGAGAAAGAAAGAAAGGGAGAGAGAAAGAAAGGAAGATGGATGGCTGGATTGCTGGCTTAAATGGGACAGGTGTGAGGCCAGGTTTGAATTCAGGGAGGTACCATGGTTGAGAGGGGATGAGAGTAAGCGGCCTATAGCCTCATTCACAGGTCATCGGCCTACCCCCACCTAACAAGAGTGGAAGTCTCAGAAGCATCTCTATGGAAGTCTAATGCTCCACAAAATACATTTTGAAACCTGTTCTTCAACACTAATGTTCATAATAATAATGTGTAATAAATTACTAATAAGAAATAATGCTGCTAAGTAGCGCTATCCAAGAGAGATCATGACTCAAATCAAGTCCATCTTCAGCATTCTCCACCCCCTGCCAATGCCCCCTTGCCCACTCCCTAAACACAAAATAATGTCTCCTGCTGTTGAGGAAAGCTACCAGATGAACTTCCTCACACTAAGATATGGGGAAATCACGGCTCACCCTTTTCAAGACAATTCTAGAGAGGCCAGAGCAAAGAGAACAAATCTGAAAATGAGCAAATAAGATACTGAAATACCAGGACATGAGGAAATTCACAGTTCCCCTCAAGTTTTAACCTATAGGAGAACCTCCTTCATTTAATGAACAGAGTTTAAGCAGTTGGTATAAAACAACCTTAGGGAGGCTCCATTCAAGTAGATTTCCATGAACATATAATTTAATCAATAACAGTTCAACAAGCATTTTTTAGTACCTACTATAAGAAAAGCAGTTCTATCAGCATTGGAGAGACAGAGATTAAGGAAACTGGTCTCTTTCTTAAATGAATTTTAAAATCTAATAAAATAAGCCCTGGCTGGTGTAGCTCAGTGGATTGAGCGCAGGCTGGGAACCAGATGGTCCCGGTTCAATTCCTGGTCAGGGCACATACCTGAGTTGCAGGCCAGGTCCCCAGTGAGGGCCATGTGAGAGGCAACCATACATTGCTGTTTCTCCCTCTCTTCCTCCCTGCCTTCTCCTCTCTCTAAAAATAAATAAATAAAATCTTTAAAAATAAAATAAAATAAATAATACAATCTAATAAAATAAATAGATTAACTAATTGAGGAGAAAAGCATGTGAAACCATATTTTTAAAGAGGGACACATTAACTCATTTGGGGAGGAGATAAGATGATATATGGTTTCACAAAGGAGTACAATTTAAGGAGAATTTTAATAATAAATGAAAGTTTCCCACTGACTAAGAAAGAAAGTTTATACCAGGACCAAAGACATATGCAACTGAAAACCTTTTAAGAGCATGAGTGGCATGCTATAATTTACTTAAATATATTAGTCCAGTGGAATGTGAAATAAGTATTTGGGGTTGTAGAAGCAAGCATGAGTGTAAGAACCTGGTAGAAACCTAATTTAATATTAGAAGCAATATATGATGGAAGTCTGAATTAAGTCAGGAGCAAAGGAGTTGACTTTAAGATATATTTAAGACATGAAATGGAAAGAAATTGATGACCAAGAGGGTATGGTTGGAAAAAAATTGAAAATATCCCAGATGCATCTTTTTCATCTTCAATCACACTAAATTTACTTTTTACCTATGTCACTGCTTTCATTTATACACAATCACTCAACCAGTTCCCAGCCTAGAAACTTGGGGGACATTCTTAATTCTTCTCTTTTCCTTATCCTGATATTCAATCTATCAGTAAACCCTATGAAATCAACTGCTTATTATTTCTTAAATATGTTTACCTCTTCTAACTCACTTGACAATGTTGAATTTTACTTGAACCCTGTGCTCATGTAAATCCGTGATAATGAAGAAATCCCCTATCTTCTTGTGTTCCTAGAAACAAGTTACTGCGAAGAACCCCCATTTCCCACATGACATAGGCAAAATTCATAGACAACCCCTTATTTACCTATGACAAAACAAGACACAGACCCTCCAAATTCCTATTCTTTATATCATAAATGATTAAATAAACTATTTGCCCCCACTGATCAATCAGAACAGAATAAAATGCCCATTAATCTGACTTGATCAAATTTTTATAAAGCTTCTCTCCTTCCTCTACGTTCCTGAAGTTGGACTCATCCTCAGCCTGTATAAGCATACAGCTCCTCTATAAATTCTCCTCCCCACAATAGGATGACCTCGAAGTAAAATATTCTCTGATCTACTGTCCTACCATAACACGCTCCTCATTCATTCTTCTTGCTTACACCAACTTCTTTCCAGCCTTCATCACTCCTCTCTATAAAAGAGAAGCCTTTTCTGCTTGACCTTAGAGATGTTTGCAGATCTCAGTGAGAAAGTTCTCCCTAATGCAGTCGCTCCCTTTAGCTATCAGTTGCAATACTGCTTTCTGATAAAATCTCTGCTTTTATAATTTGAATTTGTTTTATTTGGCACAATTCAACACCCTTGGACAAGTCATCATTCTCTCTCCTGATATACAACAATGGACTCCAAATGACTCTACCACTTCCCTTCTGCCCAAATTCCAATTCATTTTCCACCTCCCACTCACAAGACTCCATTTCCCCTGCCTATCTCTCCAATCACATCTCTCACTGCTCTTCCTGTTGACTCTGGAAGCCATGCCAGCCTTCTTTCAACTACTTATATATAACATATTCTCTTGTTATATATAACATATAACCTACAAACATGCTGCTTTCCATATCTGGCTAACTGTGACTGATTAGCTATTATTTACTTTTTATATATGAGCTTTGAGGTCAACCTCCCAGACTTCACTAGAGTCTCTTGATATGTAACTCACTTTAATAATGGTCTATATCCCACTACACAGTAAGCTCTATGCAGCAGGGAGCATGAATATAGAGCATTCATTTGTCTATTCTATTCCAAACATTGAGCTCAATCAATATTCATTACAAAGATGGAGACAGAAGAATGGAAGAATGACTGGAGAATAAGAAAAGGCCATTCAGAAAAGAGGAAAGGACTTCCATGAGATAAGATGGCCATAGAGACAGGAAAAAAACAGGAAGCCAATGTGTAGAAGAATTTCAAGGAGAAGAAATTGTTCAACAGTACCCAATGATGAGATGTCGAGTAGGATGAGAACTCAAGGGAGAAAAGTTTAAATAGACTAAGAGATCATTGATGAACTTTGTGAAAGCTGTTTCAGTGGAGTGGTATGGGATGAAAGTCATATGGAATTGGGTTGAGAACTTAATGGGTGGTGAATTAGTAGAAAAAGCAACCAGATAGAAACTGAACCACCAAAAAGCACAGATGACAAGGGCAGTAGCGTGATAGGACAGTCACTGGAAGAAAAAAACACTTCTCTACTCCCTGCCCATCCTCATATACTACTGCCCTGGTGTGTACAGTGCCTGGATAGAGAGACCATGGTTTAGGTACAACATCAGAGTGCTTATTTCAGCCTTTCTGCATGTAGGACAGAAGTCCACACAGCCCCCAACTCAGTAAAATCCCCCTCACCAGAATACTGCAAAGCCTGTGTTTGTCCAGGATTATTAAACATGTACCTTCTACTCTTTTTCACTATCCCCTCAACCTAAACCAATAATGCACTGGATAATCACAACAAAAGAAGCATTTTAGTACTGTATTTGTGTTCCTGAACCAGGTGAGCTGTTGACTTCTAAGAAACCAATAATAAGGACCCTCCTCTAATCATTAACAATGTCAAAATATGAACCTAGACTATTATTTCTGGTAGAATCAATAAGTAGGTAAATCTCTCCCAAGTGAAATCACTTTTAAAAAAGAGAAAAAAACTTGAGAAATGTTTTTTAAATGAATTGACACAGGGGAAATAATCCACAATGGCCAAAATTAAAATAAAAGCAAGAATGTGATAGACTCCGCCCAACAAAAAAAGCATTAAGCTAGCTTTTTCAATCTAAAGATTTCTGCTGAACCC
>PVJI01031583.1:0-13004 GCA_004026765.1 Micronycteris hirsuta
GTTTCAATCACTTGCGGGCCTGAAGAGAAAAGGACTGGATCTTCCTGGAAGAGGAGGGAATTTTTCTAGCAAACCACCTTGGAATTTACATTGCATTTCTTCCCTGGATCTCCTGGGTCTCCAGACTGTTAGTCTGTGCTGCAGATTTTGGACTTGTCAAGCCTCCACAATCATTTCAACTAATTCCTTAAATTCTGACTATCTATCTATCTATCTATCTATCTATCTATCTATCTATCTATCTATCATCTGTCTATCTATCTATCATCATCTATCTATATATCCATTATCTATCTACCTACCCATCACATGTATGAATTTGGTTCTGTTTCTTTCTAAATGTTGACTAATATATTACCTAAATACAACTTGAGGACAAGGCTATATGACCTTTCATTTTTTAAATCATTTAACATTTTCCCTGATATTAAGATTGATGAATAATGAATCTATTCAATATATAAAGTATCATTCATATTAATGTCACATTAATATTACTAACCTCTTATTTCTATCAAATACATTTGATATTCATTTATCTGCTCAAATAACTGCTAACACATCTTCAATGGCATCTTAGTACCTCAGGATTAGATGAGAAGTCCTCTCTCTTGTATTTTGTGCATTTACACTGACACCTGAGCCACTGTATGGAGCACTTTCTTCCCCATATTGTAAACACTGCACTCTGAGCAGCTGTTTTTTTTTTCTTTTGGAACCTAAGCAACAAAATTATTTTTCTTTGGAACCTAATCAACAAAACAAACAAGCAAGTAAAATATAACCAGAGACATTGAGGTAAGGAACAAACTGACAGTAACAAGAGGGAAGTGGGAAGGAGATAACGGAAGGTGGGGAAGGGAAGGGTCATCAAAGAACATGCATAAAGGGCATGTGGACAAAGCCAAAGAGGGGTAGGACTGAAGGTGGGAGGTGGGGATGGGTGGTGTGCTGGGGAGTAGTGGGGGAAAATGGAAACAACTGTACTTGAACAACAATAAAAAACAAAGTAAAAAATGGAAATTAAAGATTGACAGAAATAAAAGAATAAATAGATAAAAATACTCTTGATTTTAAAGAAATGACAAGTTGAAGAGAGAAAAAAGGAAGTCTATTTGTCTGTCTACTATCTATGTATCATCTATCTATTTGTCTATCTATCTAGACAGAGACATGGAAAGAGGGAGACAGAGAGAGTTTGGATTTTTCAGTATGTATGCACACATGTGTGTGTGCATGACTTAAGAATTATTATTTTGCTGAAGATATTTCAAAAGTTTTCCTTTAAAAGAGGAATAAAACTCAATCTCAAAGTTAGGGTAACAAAAGAAACATCTTAAACATACCCATAACAGACCATCTTATAATGCCATTTTAAAAGTAGAATAAAATAAGGAAAAAGGGGACATTGATTGTAAACCTTTTTATAACAGCAGTTTTTGTTTCACAGCAAAATACAGGGAGAGTACCAAGATTTCCTATAGAATCCTTGTCTCCACATGTGTATAACCTTCCCCATCTTCAACATCCTCCACCAGAGTGGTGCATTTGTTACACTGATGAACATTGACAAATCATCATCACCCAGATTCCATGGTTTACATTAAGGTTCATTCTTAGTGGTATACATTCTATGAGTTTGGACAAACCTTTATTAATAAGTATCCACTATTAGAGTATCATGCAAAATATTTTTACTGCATTATGAATCCCTTGTGTTCCTTCTACTCACCCCTCCTACCAATAGACAAAATCCCTGGCCAATGCCAATATTTTTACTGTCTTATAGTGTAGCCTTTTCTAGAAGATTAATAGTAGATTTTTATAATATGTAGCCTATTCAGATTGACTTTTTCTACTTATTAATATGTATTTAAGTTTCTTGCATGTGTTTTCCTAGCTGGATAACCCAAGTTTTTTTTTTAGTACTCAATAATATTCCATTGTCTTGATGTACTACAACAGTTTATTCAATCATTAACCTACTAAAGAACATCTCATTGTTGTTTTAATTTACATTTCCCTGATGATAAATTGTGTGAAGTATCTTTTTATCTGCTTATTTGTCATCTGTATAGCTTCTTTAGTGAAATGACTGTTAAGGTTTTTGGCTAATTTTTAGGTTAGGTAGTTTGTTTTCTTATTTTTGAGTTTTAAGTGTTCTTTCTATATTTTGGGTAACAGTCCCTTATCAAATGTGGCTTTTGCAAATATTTTCACCCACTATGTGGTTTGTCTTCTCACTCTCATGATACTGTCTTTTACAAAACAAAAGTTGACAGTTTTAATTAAGTCAAGCTTATCAATGATTTCTTTTGTGATTTATGGTGTTGTATCTAAAACTTCGTTGTCATAACCAAGATCATATAGATTTTTCCTATGTTATCTTCTAGTAGTTTTATAGTTTTTCATTTTATATTTAGGTTTTTGATACATTTTGAGTTAATTTTTTGAGAAAGATCTAAGGTTGATATCTAAATTTTCATATGGATGTCCTGTTGACCCAGCACCATTTATTTAAAAGACTATCTGTGCCCCATTAAATTGCCTTCGGTCCTTTGTCTAGGATCAGTTGCCTATATTTATGTGGGTGTATTTGACCTGATTGTCTATTTTTAGGTCAACAACACACTGTGTTGAATACCATAGCTTTATGGTAAGTCTTGCAGCTGGGTAGTGTCAGCCTTCCAACTTTGATATTCTTCAAAATTGTGTTGAATGTCTTGGACATTTTTCCCCTTTGTATAAAATTTTGAGTTAGTTTGTCAGTATCCGCAAAATGACTTGCTGAGATTTTGGGTAAGATTGCATTGAAACTATTGGTGAAGTTGGGATAAATTGACATTTTGACAATATTGAGACTTTTATCCATGAACATTTATTTAGTTTATTTATTTATTTATGTATTTTGTTCATTCTAATCCCAAAACCTGATACAGATGCTACAATAAAGAAAATTATAGGCCAGTAAGACTGATAAACATAGATGCTAAAATCCTCAACAAAAATATTAGCAAACCAAATACAGCAATTCATGAAAACAATCATACACCACGATCAAGTGGGATTTATTCCAGTAACACAAGGTGGTGCAACATTTGCAAATCAATAGATGTGATTCACCACACACAGAATAACTTACTGAAATGACTGAAGCCACCACCTTGAATGCCATCTTCAGCTAAAATGAAAAGATGTTTAGGAAGTGGGGGAGAATCAGTTTTTGTTGGTTATTAGGAAAAGCCCAGTAAACAATGGTGAGGTTGTTAGTCAGATTTAAATTGTTGTCTTTTGCATTGACAGTCATTTCTAGAGAAGCGGTCTCCCCCTCTTCCTGCTACAGAGAGAGAGAGACACCCTTACAAATGTAAATGTCATTCACAAAGGGTAACTTCTTGGTTTTCAGAGCATCCCTCATGTCTGCTGTTTCTTAAAATTATATAGCCTAAAATAATCCTTATGCCAAATAGACATATTTTGGAGGTGACAAATTCTTTTCCTCTACTGATCATAGTCTACAAACCTATAAAGCTCATTACTATACTGAATACTCTAGGCAATTGTAACATTAAGTTAAATACTTGTGTAATATATTGCATTATGAGGTTAAATGACTATGATGTCACCAGGTGATAGGAATTTTTCCCTATTAAAATCTTATGGGATCATAACTATATATGCACTTGGTTATTGACCAAAATGTTGTTATGTAGTACACAATAGCATTTACATGTTATACAGTTTGTTGAATTTTTGTATGGCATTGTTAATTTTTTTGGAGATGGGTATTATTACACCAGCATTGCCATTTTGATGGAAATGTAACAATTCATTGATTTACTTATTCTTTTAGCAAGAATCTGACAAACTGATAGATTTGTTTATAATTAAACTATAGAAATAGATCTCTCTTCTCCAAAGGTTAAATGTAGAGCATATTATTACAACAAACCTGACATTTTAGAAGTCTTTCTGGTATTTAATATTTTATCTTGTGTTCTGTCTGAATGCCCAGATCCATGTTTGCTTCAGGAAAAATGGTGACCTAACCTTATGCTAACTATTCAGAGAAATCTCACCTAAGAAACATTTGATTGCTTTGCTCCTTCTCATTTCTCATCACTGTTTTTAGAGCCCATAGTATCATCACTTATGTAAACAAAAATTTATTGAAAAGTATTTTACCTTCAATGCTAGACTCTGCAGATACAAAACAGAAAGGAATAGAGATTCTTTTATTCAAGGTAAATTAATATTTAGATCAGTAGTTAGGGAATAAGACAGAAGTATTTACAAAGTGCTGTGACAACACAGAGGAGGAATTCCATAGCTGCCACTGAAGAGATGAAAATGTCCTGCAGAGATATTTTAGCTGGGTCTTGAACAAGTCACCATAATACCTTCTTGATGTCATAAGCAGTGAAAAGGGATATGAGTATATGAGAGGAGATGTTAGGTAAGGGAGAAATTCTAAAGGGACTGTGTTCAACTCTAAGACGCTGAACTCTGTATACCTCATAGGCAATTAAGAGCAATTATTTTGACTGAAGCAGGGACACGCATAATCATATTTGCATTTCAAAAGCATATAAAAGATGGTTTGAACATTGATGAATTGGTGTCAAACATAACTTATAGTAATCCCTGTTATTTAAAGAGGTCTGAAATTCTCAAAACTTTGAAAATTTTTTTTTGCAAAGTTCCTGAACCTAGGACAAGAGACATATAGAGATATTGTCCTAAACTTTTAGTTTTCTAATTATTGTCATTACCCTTAGAATTTGTAAAAATATTAAATATAACCAATTTTTGGCAGGACCACTTTTCCATTAAAGGAAGCCTTCATATTCTAAGGAAAGTATTATTTCAATATTAAATAGTATATTTCCCATAAGTCTATGTAAATCTGTCAATGTTTGGAGAACTCTACTTTTCTGTTTGATATTCTACAATGAACTCTCAAAATAGAGATTCCTTTATTGAGTCAAGATAGTGTATCCCTAAGAGTGCTTTCACTAGAGCTAATTCCCCTTAAAAGGCTGCATTTATATATAAAAATTTTTAAGCTTACATCTAAAATAATTTTTCAGAAATTATTTACTTCTTTGTAAATGTCTAAAGGTAGGAATCAGTCATGTCTATGAAAATAAAGACTGTTATAAGAAAGGAAAGTTTTGGCTAAAGTGTTAATGTGTTAGAGATGAGACCTACGTAAATACTGGTTGCTTAAAAGTCCTAAGTAGAAGAAAGTGAAAATGTGGGGGAAAAGTACCATTATTAGATCCAGAAGAGAAATGCCCCTGTCCTAGGTACTTGCATTACAGGGTCCTGCTTTGTTGCCACTCTATCCATTCATTGTCACTTGGGCTAAGATGTCCACAAGGCTAAGAGAGCGTTTTTACTGAGGGCTCATGTTTCCCTTGTAGGACATGTTTCAAGTCCCTGAGACTTTTAAACACCTGTCTCATGGCACCAAGACTTCTCTCTAAGTCTGTGTAGTTTTCTTCTGTATTTGTCCTCCTGAAGGGTGGCCTCTAGGCACAGAATCTGTGGCCAAGTTGTTCTTTGAGGAAGATGTGAATGGAGCTTGGAAGGACATACAGAGACCTTCAAATACATGGTCTTTATGGTCCCTCCTGGGATAGAATGGACCTGGAGTGAGAAGAGAATGGGAGGCTATGCCTCCATCATCATGCATAGATTTGACCCTTGAGGTAATTTTGAAGTTATTTTAACAAGATGGTACTAACGAACATATTCTATTTAATTCTTTGATAGTTTCATTTATAACTTTGATATTTAGATATATGATGTGTGAGCTTCTGTCTCACCCTGCATACCAAAATGTTTGGGGCAGACCAGGGGAAGATATGAAAGGCACACTTTTCTTACTTCACAATTTGTTCCTGCTTACTTTCATCATAATCAGCATTGAGCCTCTAAGTAAAATCACCCCCAAGTAAAATTAGATTAAAGTAAATCAGAATAACAAACTTCTAGAATCAGAAAACTGGCGCTGAAGGAGGCCTTTGTTCTAGATCTTAAGCATGAGGTAATTGTAATGATGAATTTTGTCTCACATCACCCAAAAATGTGGTGGCAGAGCCAAGATAAAAAGCTAGGTGTGTAGATGGCTTGATACTTCTCTTTGTCTTTTATCTTTTAATACTCAATATTTTTTATATCTCTTTTAGCAGACTTATTACTGTGAATTACTCCTTTGTAGGTCTTATCCAGCATTAAAAAAATCAAAATTATGTTAATGTATGTTATAAAACTAGGACTGGATGGTATTTTTGCTGTTGCATTTTTAATTTTGTAACTAAATCAGTGGCTAACATTTTTAATCCTTACCAGAGGACATGCTTATTGATTTTAGAGGGGGGAAGTGAGGGAGAGAAACATCGATGTGAGAGAGAAATATGAATTGATTGTCTCTTGTACGCATCCCCCTCCCCCCTACCTGACCCGTCCAGCCATGAACCTGCAATCCAGGTATGTGCTCTGACAAGAATCAACCCACCATGTTTTGGTTTACAGGATGATGCTCTAACAAGCTGAGCCACACTGGCCAGGGCAGTGACTGACATTTTTAAGGACTGTTAAATGGTATTAGTCAGATATTGCATTAATATTTATAGAAACACTTTATGCACTTGAAATTATTATTTCTCTACTGATATATTTAAATAAGTACTGGAAATTCCAAGAGAATGTGAACAATGTAAATAACTAACACTTTATATTTTTTCATGAATAATATACGTATTCCAAACATTGGAAAAACTAATATAGATCAATTAAGAAAATGAAATAAGTGATCTTCAAACAGAATATCAACAAGAATATTGTGTATTGTGGAAATGAATGGCACGTTAGATCAAGAGGACTTAACTGATATATATATATATACACTATCATCCCAAAGAAGCAAAAAAACATTCTTTTTAAATACGAATGGAACATTTTCGAAGACAGACCACATGATAGGACATAAAACAAGCCTCAACAAATTCAAGAAAACTGAAATCATATCAAGCATTTTCACAGACCACAAGGGCTTGAAACTAGAAACAAACCTCAAGGGAAAAAATTCAAAAATATTCAGACTCATAGAGGCTGAATAACATGTTTTTAAACAATGAATGGGTTAATAATGAGATCAAGGAAGAAATAAAGGAGTTTCTAGAAACTAATGAAAATGAAGACATAACAGCCCAAAATCTATAGGTCACAGCTAAAATAGTCCTGAGAGGGAAGTTCATAGCAATACAGGCCTACCTAAAAAAGATAGAAATATTTCAAATAAACAACCTAACACTATACTTACAAGAACTGGAGGAACAACAACAAACAAAGCCTAGAGAGAGTAGAAGGAAGGAAATAATGAAGATCAGAGCAGCATTACATGACATAGAGACTAAAAGAATAATTCAAAGGATCAGTAAATCCAGGAGCTAGTTCTTGGAAAAGATAAACAAAGTCAACAAGCCTTTAACCAGATTCATCAAGAAAAAAAGAATGAGGACCCAAATAAATAAAATCAGAAATGAGAAAGGAGAAATTACAACTGATACCACAGAAATACAAAGGATTGTAAGAAATTACTATGAAAAACTATATGCCAAGATATTTGAAAACAATGGTGAGATGGACAAATTTCTAGAAAAATATAGTCTTCTAAAACTGAATCAAGAAGATGAGAAAAGCTTAAATAGACTGATAACAGCTGATAAAATAGAAGCAGAAATCAAAAACTTCCCATCACACAAAAGCCCTGGACTAGATGGTTTCACAGGAGAATATACTTCTCAGACAATTCTGAAAATTCTAAGAAGAAGGAAGACTACCAAAATCTTTTTATGAGGCCAGAATCATCCTAATCCCAAATTCAGACAAAGACACAACAAAGAAAGAAAAGTACAGGTTCAATATTGCTAATGAATATAGATGCTAAAATCCTCAACAAAATATTGGCAAACCACATCCAGCAATACATTAAAAAGATCATACACCATGATCAAGTAGGATTCATCCCAGGGATGCAAGGATAGTACAACATTTGCAAATCAATAAGCATAACACATCACATAAACACAATGAAAGACAAAACCACATGATCATATCAATAGATGCGGAAAAAGCATTTGGTGAGATACAGCACCCATTCATGATAAAAACACTCATCAAAGTGGGAGTAGAGGGAGCATTCCTCAACATAATGAAGGCCATATACAAGAAACCTACAGCAAACATCATACAATGGGCAAAAACTAAAAGCTAAGATGAGGAACAAGACAAGGATGTCCGCTTTCACCACTTCTATTCAATATAGCATTGGAAGTCCTAGCCACAGTGATCAGGCAAGAAAGAGAAGTGAAGACATCCAAATAAGTAAGGAGGAAGTAAATCTGTCACTGTTTGTGGATGACATGACATAGAAAACCCCATACTGTACATAGAAAACCCTGTAGACTCAACTAAAAACTACTCAACCTAATAAATGAATATGGCAAAGCAATGGGCTACAAAGTCAATATTCAGAAATCAAAACCATTTTTGTATACCAAAAATTAAATATCAGAAACAGATATCAGGAAAAAATCTCATTTGCTATAGCGACAAGAAAAATGATGTACCTAGGAATAAACGTAACCAAGGAAGTAGAAGACCTGTGCTTAGAAAACTACACAACACTGAGGAAAGAAATTAAAAAAGACTCAAATAATGGAAGCATATACCACATTCATGGATTGGGAGAATTAACATCACCAAAATGTTCATACTACCCAAAGAAATTTATAGATTCAACACAATCCCTATTAAAATACCAATGACATATTTGACAAATATAGAATAAACATTTTAAAAATTTATATGGAACCATAAATGACCGAAAGAACCACAGCAATTTTGAGAAAGAAGAATAAAGTAGGAGGGATCATAATATGTGATATCAAACTGTATTACAAGGCCACTGTAATCAAAACAGCCTGGTACTTGCAGAAGAACAGACAGATCAATGAAACAGAATAGAGAGCCCAAAAATGAGTGCAAGTCTCTGTGGTCAATTAATATTTGACAAAGGGGGCAGAAGCATAAAATAGAGTTAAAATAGCCTCTTCAACAAATGGTGTTGGGAGATCTGGACAGCTACATGAAAAAGAATGAAAACCAATCACAAACTTACACCACACACACAAAAAAAATAAACTCAAGGTGCATAAAAGACAAATATAAGTTGTGATACCATAAAAGTCCTAGAGGAGAACATAGGCATGAAAATCTCTGATGTTCCACACAGCAATATTTTCACAGATATGTTCCCTAGAGCAAGGAACATAAAGGAAAGAATAAACAAATAGGACTTCATCAAAATAAAAAGCTTCTGCATTGCTAAAGAAAATATCAGCAAAATTAGAAAGGGAACCAAATATATGGGGAAATGTAGTTACCAATGATATCTTGGAAAAGAGCTTGATCTCCAAAATAGATACAGAGCTCACACGACTGCACTCCTGGAAGACAAACAATCCAATTAAAAAATAGCAAAAGACTTTAACATTCTCCAAGGAGGACACACAGAAGACCCAGAGACAAATGAAAAGATGCTCAGCATCACTAGCCATCAGAGAGATGCAAATTAAAACCACAGTGCGATACCACTTTACACTGGTCAGAATGGTCATCATAAGCAAATCAACAAAAAATAAGTGCTGGCGAGGTTGTAGAGAAAAAATAACTCTAGTACATTTTTTGGTGAGAATGCAGACTGGTGCAGCCATGATGGAAAACACTATAGAATTTCCTCAGAAAACTAAAAGTGGAACTGCCCTTTGATCCAGAAATTCCACTGCTGAGATTATGCCCTAAAAATCCCAAAACACTACTTACAAAGAATTTGGTACCCCAATGTTCATAGCCAAGTGTTCTAAGCAAACTAGGGGTCCATTAGTAATTGAATGGTTAAAAAAAAAACAAAACTGTGGTACATTTTCACAATGGAATATTACACAGCAAAAAGAAAGAAGGAACTCCTAATCTTTGTGACATTGGGGATGGAACTGGAGAGCATTATGCTAAGTGAAGTAAGCCAGGTTGTGAAAGACAAATACCGTATGATATCATCCATAAATGGAACCTAATCAACAAAACAAACGAATAAGTGAAATACAAGCAGAGACATTGAAATAAAGAAAAAACTCACAGTAACCAGAAGGAAGGGTGGAGGGAGATAACAGGGTAAAAAAGGCAAAGTTGTCAAGGTGTTACAGGAAATTATCTCACACCAGCACAAAGAGAGTGGTGGGGCACAACCCTTTATTATGCATGCAGGCCCAGAGGAGAAATTCCAACTCCAAATTCTGAGCACCAAACAAAGGAGAGGTAGCCTGTTATATACACACAGGCAGGGGTGGGAAACTACATGGCAAAAGCGGATTACAGGAGCCAGGAGAGGAAGTTAGGTTAGCTACCTTATTTGGGAGACAAAGAACAGAGCACAGAGGCTTGGGATGAAGGTTACAGAGTACAAGAACATTCAGAGATAAAACCCAGAGGTTGTACGTCATTCGCTGCCCCCCCCACCCCCTTTGGCAGGCAGGAGGTGTTTCTGCAGTTCAGCAGCACCGAGGTTGCCTGTAACAAAGGAACTTGTATAAATGACCCATGGACAAAGCCAAGGAGGGTGGGATTGAGGGTTGGTTGTGGGGTGCATGGGGCAGGGGAAAGTGATGGTAGGAACATGGATACAATTGTATTCATACAACAATAAAAAGCTAGTAAAAAAAAAGATACTGCTAGTAAGTCATGGATCAGGAATGTGAACTCAGGCAGTCCTCTTCAAAATAACCATGACATATGATTCAAAGGTACCAAGGAATACCAAGTCTGGTGGAAAGTAAGGCCTACTTGAATGTGGTTGGTAGCATAATAATATGGGTGTATAATTTATAGTTTTAATTTGAACATTTCACCTAAAATGTCATATGGCTTGAGTGTGATATTTTTATGTTACAGAATTACATGCTTATTATTAAAGTAATAAAAGATTTTGTAATTTAAAAAATTTAGTAAGTGAATTAAATTTGTGCTAATGTATTTTACTTGTTTAAAATTCATTTAATAATGATACTGCTCCAAAATGAAAAGTTTTTAGGAAACATAACTTGTAGTTCTGATATGTCATAAGTATTGCCATGTCTGCCTTAAATCATGCAATTCTACTTTGTGTATCATGTTACTATTAGAAATAAAGGACTAAAATTTACTGCCTAGGAACTTATTGCTTATTTTCTATGTATGCAAATATCATACAACTATATAAGCCTTATCTTATTACCCTATTCAATTAGTTCAAACTTAATGTCTACCCACATTCGTCATTTATATGCTTTCATTTCAATTACAATGAATAAGAGAACATTGGCAATCATTCTAAAAAACACATCTGCTCAATGAAGGGAAAGAGGTCTTGGCTATAGAAAAGGCATTTAAAATGCATCACAGTAAAAGTAAAGAAAATACTATTTTCAGAAATTGTTACCCAGAGTCAGTTATAAATATGAAAGTTTACTATACACATGACTCTGCCTATATCTCTCAGCACATATTATCTAAATTTTATAAGGATGATCAACCTTTAACCTTGACATCTTTTTATATGTGGTCTTTCATAACTCTTTGTGGAAGGCAAATAGGCACACAAAAATGAAAGAAAAAAAATAAAGCAAGTGTTCTTAGATTCAAGGAATTACATATGCTATTAACAGAATGAGAATCACCTTTCTACATTTTATTTTCTATTGAATTCATTCATTTCCCAATACTTGCAACAGATAATTACCATAACTAAAATCTTACTTTATTAATTGATTTTAATCAATAAAGGCTAAGATTTTTCCCAGTGAAATTGGTGCTCTTTTTAAATTTTATTTTATTTTTTGTTCAATTACAGTTATTTGCATCCTCTCCACTCCCCTCCTCCCTTACCCTCCAGCCCACCTCCCCCCGAACCTCCTTCCTCCCCCTTAGTTCTGTACATGTGTCCTCTACGGTGATTCCTGAAAACCCTTCTCCCCATCGTCCCCTCCCCCCTCTCCCCTGTCTATTGTTAGACTGTTCTTAATTTCAATGTCTCTGGTTATGTTTTGCTTGCTTTCTGCTTTTGTTAGTTCTGATCCGGTTGAAGGTGAGATCATATGATCTTTGTCCCTCACTGCCTGGCTTACTTCACTTAGCATAATGCTCTCCTGTTCCACCCATGCTGTTGCAAAGGGTATAAGCTCCTTCTTCCTTTCTGCTGCGTAGAATTCCATTGCGTAAATGTACCATACTTTCTTGATCCATTCATTTGTAGATGGGCACTTAGGTTGTTTCCAGTACTTAGCTATTGTGAATTGTGCTGCTATGAACATAGGAGTGCAAAGGTTCTTTTGAACAGGTTTTTCAGGATTCTTAGGGTATAATCCCAGTAGTGGAATGGCTTGGTTGAAAGGCAGTTCCATTTTCATTTTTCTGAGGAAGTTCCATACTGTTTTCCACAATGGCTGCACCAGTCTGCATTCCCACCAACAGTGCACTAGGGTTCTCTTTTCTCCACATCCCCTCCAGCAGTTATCTGTTGCTCTGTTGATGATGGCCATTCTGACTGGTGTGAGGTGGTATCTCATTGTGGTTTTAATTTGCATTTCTCTGATGGCTAATGATGTTGCGCATCTTTTCATATGATTCTGGGCCCTCTGTATGTCTTTTTTCGAGAAGTGTCTGTTCATGCCTTTTGCCCATTTTTTAATTGGGTTTTTTCTCTTCCTGGAGTGGAGTCGTATGAGTTCTTTGTATATTTTGGAGATCAGACCCTTGTCTGAGGTATCATTGGCAAATATGTTTTCCCATACGGTTGGTTCTCTTTTTATTTTAATACTATTTTCTTTAGCCCCACAGAAGCTCTTTATTTTGATAAGATCCCATTTGTTTATTCTTTCCTTTATGTCCCTAGCTCTAGG
>PVJI01031584.1:0-13027 GCA_004026765.1 Micronycteris hirsuta
ACTGTAGTCCTTCCAAGCCTGTAGATCTGTGCCATACCTGTGGCCTCCCACCTCCAGGTCCCCATAGCAAAATCAGTTACCAGTCCTTATGTTTACTAACACCTGTGTCCACGCTCCCGAGAACTCATCCGATGTGTTTGGGAGTCAGCACCAGAGTGGGTCAGCAAGTATTTCACCAAGGAATCAGATGGCTCTTCTTTTAAGCACTCCTGATTCTTATGGACAATTCTCTGGGAACTGCTTCACTTGGCTCCTCTGCATTCCCGAAGGATCAGGGGGAAAAGCTTCTCTCCAAGAACACAACTGTCTCAGCTCAAGGCCAACCATTTGATGGCTCTACCCCTCACTCCAGTCCCCTTCTTTTTTAGATTCAGGCAGAGCTGTGTGGAGGCAGTGGAAGGACCATTTCTTCCAACTCTCAAAAAAAAAACATTTAGGGAGATGTCTGGCCCGATGATAGGCAGTTCCTAAGGGCTCTCCTTAGAAGGTGGAGTACTTGATTCTTTTTGTTACCAACGTTGGCCTTAGTTCAATTCTAGTACCACAGCAAGAAAGTGACTAAAGATCTAATTACTTTTCAGTCTCAATACTAAGTCATATGCAGCATTCTTGAAGCCAGATTTCCAAGACAAGAACATTTCACCTCAAGTATTTTACCATAAAGATCTTTTTTCCTAATTTTGAAGAGCTTTTCCTGATCTTCTGTCTGCCTCTCTAAACTAGATATGAGTTATTTATTTAAAGGCAGGGATCATGTTTTACCCATCATTATGTCTCAGAAATGAGCAAATCCTCAACACTTATTAACTTCTCAATAAACTATGAGTGACAGAGTAAACGAATGAATGAATGAATGAATGAATGAATGAATGAATGAATGAATGATTTCTTTGTCTCTGTCTTAGCCCAGGAAACAAGGGAAAGTGCGGCAAGGAAAGACGTGACACAGTGAGAAGCAGGTGCTACCACGCCAGCCAGGAAGAGACCCTGCGCAGTCCTTGGCAGGCACATTCCCTCTGCGAGCAGGGCTTCTCCAGGAGACTGGCAAGGAGAAAGTGTACCTTGGAACAGTCCATCTCAGAGAGAAAAAAAAGAGGGGTAATTTATCTTCCCAGCTGCCATTTCCGTTAGTGAAACTTCATGCCACGGGAGCTGCCTCTACCGCACTTCTGGGTTCTGGCATCTGACCCTTGTGGTCACCTAGGAAGTCTGGTTCTATGTCCCATAATGTGGCATTTTATCCACCCAGAAGTGAAGGGATGACTCGGTCAGTGTACACCCCGGAGGCTGAAGGCTTCTGGTCAGACTCACCCGCACAGGGTGCTTGGCAAGGATGCAAGGAGAGACTGGAGCTGCAGCACAGCCTGGAAGGCAGTCAGCAGCCTCAGAAAGGGTAGCAGGAAAAAGAACAAGGTTTGTATTGTCTATACACACTTACTATCTCTTCTCTTTGAATTCACTAGGTAGCAAACAACTTGCTATATTTTGTGACTTAGAGATGTTCAGAGCTGTACCTCTCTGCAATTTGACGACGGAGACTTTGACTTTGACTTCATGCTTATATAACTGGACACCATTTCACGCTGCTTCCATCATGAGCATATAGTTTACCTTCTCCCAGCAGGAAATTAAATTCTGCTCGTTGTCCATTCTGATTTCTGGAAGATGTTCTATTCACTCCAAGCTCAGAAAGGGGAATGGAATTGTTTTTGATAAATTAAAGGGGCAATAACCTTGTGCCTATTCTCGGGCAAGCCAGAGCACACTCTGTCATTCTTTGATTGCTGCAGATTCCCTATCTGCTGAGTCCTTTCAGGAGGGCCTCTCATCCATGCTTCATACATCATTTGAGGGCTGGGTGGTGCCAAAGACATTCTGCACTATAGTTCAGAGGGGGGGCATTAGAATACCTAAACCAAAGCTGGTATGGACAGAAGGGGGTAATATTAAAAACATGTAGAGCCTGGGTGATTTGTTCATTCGCCTCTGGCTGATAGAAGAAGGTCTCAGACTAAGTGAAAAAATGAGCCCACAGTAATGAAGCTGTCTGCAGCAGTGAGAGCTGCTTGGCCATGGCACATCGCTCAGAATTACTGCAAGTGCCTGCGTGTCAGAAGCCATTGATTGTCCCAGGCTCACCTGCTGGGCTCACAGCCGTGAACCGTAGGGCTGAAATACCATCATTCTCCCCGATGAAACTCACACTTCCCTCTTCATCATTGGTTTCCCGTCCCTGGTCCGCAAACATTCCCATTGATCAAGCCCTGCTGTTTTCCTGGGTGCAGCGTCGTGGAACACAGCGTAGCATCATCATTCTTAATCAAAGGTCACGCCCACCCAGGAGTCATTTCCTTCTCTTCCGCGTGAATCACTTTCCAACAGCCCAGGTCTTCGCCTCTACGTGGCCCACCGTGCAATGTAAAGGGTGAAGGAAATCCAGAAGTTCGGTTCTAAGGTAAACACTTCTTTCTATTATTTCTGCCACTTGGTGAAAAAGTCCTTCCTGTCCATCCACATCCACAGATTACTCTCCTTCTCAGCTGTGAAATAGACACAGACAGAGTGCCTGTCTTTGACCTAAAGGCCACCTTAGAGCCCTGAATTCAATCATCTGTGTGTATCAGGGATCCGTGTGATGACAGCCAGCCTCTTCACAGTTCAGTGTCTCCCAGTGAAATGAGGTAAAGACTATCCCAAAGCTGGCACTTCATTGACGGAATATCTAATGGCTACAAATGTCCTATGAATAGTGCTCCACCATACGCTTCCTTATAATTTCCACCCATTGGCCTACAAAACATAAGCAAATTATCCTTTCATATAACAGGCATTCAAGAGTTAGAAAGTCCAACTACTGCTTCCCTCGTAAGGACATTTCTCCTGTGGTCTAGCCCAAATCCCTTTTAAATTCTCATAAAAATGTAGTTTCCACAAACATTTTCTTCTAAATCCTGCAGAACTTTTCTCTTTAAATACTATATGAGTAATTGTACCCAATATTTCAGCCATGATCTTATAAATGAGTCATACAGTGGGACCTTAGCATTTGTACATCTCTACCTTTTATTTCTATAAATAATGCCCCATTAAAATATATAGTATAGTAAAAGCTTCATCACACTTTGCTACATAATAAGATTACCAATTAAAGCTCTGGCAAGATCATTAACAAATACTTTAAGCTATATCTCTCCCAGTTTGTAATACACTTGATTTTTCTCCTAATTGTAGTATTGTATATTATATCATTATATTTTGTTCATTATTCCAACTATTACTCTCTCTTTGGATTTTGACTCTCATCCAGTGTATTGACTTTCCTTTCTAGCTTTCTATCACCCCAAAATGTAATCAATGAGTTATATCCTTCTCCCAGTCATTAGTAGGAAGAGAACAATGACCCTTGAAGTACCTCATAAAGAGTTAGTTCAAGTTGACACTAATACACTAGCCAATATTCTTTGAGTATATATTTAATTACTTGTGAACCACACTAGCGCAACACATTTAGCAATGTTCAATTCAATCCATCAAATACTTGTACCAAGAAATACAAACTGTGTATTTCTACTGTGTACCAAGAAATACAAACACAATAGAATCTGTCCTCTGCCCTCAAGAGGCTCACAGTCTAATGGGGAAATAATCATGCAGTCAGTACAGGATTGGAGTCCAAGAGGAGCTCAAGAAGGAATACCATACCCCACCAGGGGTTGTTGAGGAAACCCCAAAAGATAGTGTGAGATATTTTTTCTATCCTCCCTCCCTTTTTTTTTTTAATTGAGTCTCAAGAATGTGAAAAGGGAGAGGCTGTTACTGTGGTCCTAACAGCAAGGGTGGTGTAGAAGAAAAATTATTAATTGGACTTATGTTTACTCAAATACAGGCCCATTCCACACAATTACCTCCCTTCCAGATTCTCCATTTCCCATCCTGCAGATCTGAGGTTTATAAGTGTCATAGGTGTTGAGGGGAGAGTGGTCTACATGGGAGAGACATACAAGGCACACACCAGCTTCACTCATACTGGGTTATCAATAGACAGTATTGTTGCTTAAGGGAGACCATAAAGGACAATAAGAAGTCAGGGAGCAATGCCATGTGGCAGGTACTATATAGAGCTCTAGCCTCCTCATCCCAGGCTCTCTGCTCTTCATTATCTAGTCTCCATGAGAAAAGTCTTATTTTTACACATCAAAGTACGCTTCCAAGCCTTTTTTTAGAACCAAGAGTCCTCCCTGTTTTCCTTAAGACTAAACCTTTTGGAATCCAAAGCAAACAACAGAGTTTTTCTCACTGCTTTTGGATGTGTCATCACTTCCCTAAAGCGATGTTTGCAGACAGCCTAGCTGACTCAAAGAGGGCCGAGGTTGGACAGGAAAAAAGGAAATGTTAGTTAATACTGCAAAAGTAGTATCCTGCCTCAGATGAGTAAGCAATCATCAGCGGATGAGGAAAGGAAGAGCATTCTAACAGAAAGTACAGCGCATGCAAAATGCAGAAGCAAGCACGGCTGAGGGGAAACTGAACAGCGGCGTTCGTAGAAAGTGCAAGTGTTCCCTGAGAAAGACTGAAGAGTTCCTGAACATCTAGTTTTCCTAAAGTTCAGGACCAACCTCACTCTCCAAAGTACATTAACTGCAGTCATGTCAGAGGCACAACAAATTTAGAGTATCAGGACAAGTGGGCTTTGGGGTAGGGCTTTATCATATTTGGTAGGGAAGTAGCACTTTTGTTTGAAGAACCTCAATATCATATCAGTCTTGCTTTTTTAACTTGCTTCCTGAAACTTCTTTTTATCAACATTATAACAACTTTATTTCAACATATCTTTAATGAGAAAAAGCTGCTAGTGAATGTTTGGTAAATGTATTAACTTTTTCTTTTTGCTTCAGTACTTCAATTCACAGGGTACGATTTTAGTGGATATGTGATTCCTGATGAAAGCAGTGCCCGTGAGGAAATGAAAAGCACGTTGAATGGAAGAAGGTTTGGGCGAGAGGGTTGGCAAGAGAATGGGGAAATTGAGCTCCATCTGGAATATCAAATACACTGACACAGCCCCATGTTTATCTTGAATTTCACTATCAGAAGAGGAGTTTGAACAAGTTTGTGTTCCTCAGTTTGTCCATCAGCCAACAACATATGAAGAGACTGAATAAGACAAAGATGACCTAACGTCTTTGATAGAGAAACATCATCCCCTTCACACACTGACCTAGCCTACTCGTCTACTGTCAGCTCCTACCAATGTCCACGCTACGGGTGCTACCGAAATGCACAGCTGTCCCACACTCTCTCACACCTGTGTACCTTTACACAGTCTGTTCCTCCCTGGAAGCCTCTGTCCACACTTAACCCAGAAAAATCTAACTCACCCTTTCAGGCCAGGCTCAACTACCATTTCCTGTATTACCAAACTTTCTTTTCTGTACTCCCATTGGTCTTTGTACGTACATCTCCTGCAGCACTCACCGTTTATCATCACACAGTCCTAACTACTCATTGCAAGCCTCTGGATTCAATAGCTACAGTCAGATGGCACACAGAATCCAGGACATCTGGATACTTAGCTTAAAAACTTCATAGAAAAGACATTGAAAAAGCAGCCAAATCTTTACATAAGACTTCTGGGAATTGAGCATCATTAATAGAAACTCTGTGCACCCCCAGAAGAGAAGAGGAAAAACGACACTTGTTCTTCTTGTTAGACATACTTAAGTATGACCATAAGGTTTTATTCACTTTGTACACTCAGCACTGAACTTTGTGCTTTGAATATACAAAATGTTCAATGAGTGTGGACTAAATGAACTTCTGGAAATTAAGTTAAGGATCATAGTATTCCTATAAACTGTACTCACTCTGCCTTCCCAAATAAGCAAATATAAAGTAAACTGATTATTGACAAGCCTTGGGTAATTATTGAATACCTGGAAATATCTTGCTAAAGTTTTATAAGATAAAATACCATGCAGAAATCATATGGCATTTCCCAGAAACAAATTGGAACTCACTGAGCAGTGAACTCTTTAGACCCACTTTTGTAGAGATAAGACTTCCTACTTCTCAAAAGTAATAAGTCATTGTTCTCATAACTTTTTAAAATGAATTTGATGTATAAAGCTGAACCAAGAGCTGTTGGCTTTGGAGTAAGGATATATATGTAATTCCCAGCAATGTCATTATATTGTTCCTTAAAGCAGATGACCAAGACAGAGCTTGAGTTTTTATGAAGGCAGCAGGAAATAATGAAATTGGTAGATATCTTTATCTTCAGTGGTAATAATAGTGATCATCATCACGTCCTGCATTCCATCTCAAAGAAAGGCACATGGATTTCCAGGTTCCTCTCTAAAGAATTAGAAGTTGGAGCAGAAAAATGAAATATGATGCTATCTGAAAGAAAGTTGGAAAAGTATTACTTATACAAAAGCATTAGTAAAGAGACCAATTTCCCAGAATCTATTTTTCTCTTGTAGGTTGATCCTGCTCTCTGGTCTCAGGAAATCTTTGAGGTTTACTGATGAGAATCCATGCGTTAATATCCCCAATCTTTAAGTTACTCCACAGTCACCCCCTCCTCACCTTCACTTGGAAGAAAGAAAAGAAATGAATCAACTCTGTGCCTGGACTTGGTAAATGTCTCCACTCAAAAGGAGCAGTTCAGCTTGTCTTTCTCCTTCAACACATGGGCTCATGTGGTTTCTAAACCCTGAACCATGACTTGAATAAACTTAATTGTAATTGTCTCCCCAGGAAGAATGCCATGGTGCTCATGCTGACTTCTTTTTATCTCTGAACACTAATTGTCTTCTCTACAATTTAACCTTATTCACAACTTTCTCCCAAGAGCTATTAAAAAAAGAACCTATATTGGTTGTCAGGAATCCCCAGTTCTAGTCCAGTGCTACTAACTAGCTAGTAATATTTTAATAGCACTTTTAAGTTTTATAAAGCTACTGTTGGATTTCATCCTCACAACAACCTTAAAAGCCATGAAGGATATGCTTGCCATTTAGATGGGAAAATGTCAGCTGTGAAAAGTCACGTATGGGGAAAAGGCTTAATGCTCTGGGGACTGTAATGTAATGGGGGTGAACAACAATCACCGTCCACCTTACAAGGCAGAGGTCTGTGGTCACCCTGTGCCAGCCTAGTGTCCCTTTTCTCTTTGTTTCTCATCATACTGTTATCAATCTAGTACATCTCAGTTCATTCACATTAAGCTCCAATTTTTATGTTAGAGTTAGATAATCTAATTTTTGGCCATCCCTACATTTGTTATGTAGCCCTATCTATCGGTGCTTGGTATGGAGGAAGTTCTTATAATTTTAAAGCCAAGAATTCAGATGGAAGCTTTCAAATGTTCATTGGCCCATGTATATCGACATCCAAGAATCACCGAATGGTAACATCAAGAGAAACACTTTCAGGACAGAGTTAATGACTGAATTTACCAAGCTCTCCTTAGAACCCAGTGCTGGCTGTTATGGGGATCAAAGAGGCCAAGACTGCCGAGGGCGCAGCAAGATGCAGAAGGGGTGTATCCCACATATATTTACACTCCTACATATATTTACATATCAGCTACATGTATTTACAATGCCGACAAGGATCAGGAGCCCTGCTGACGATTCTGAAAGTCACGTGTGGCTTTTAGCCTTCCACATTGCCCCCAGAAGCCTACGAAGGTTAGGTCACGGGAGAAGGGTGCCACTGTCAGAGCAAGGTCACAGCTGGCCCTTGCTCTCAGGTTTTTGGACTCTCGTTTTCATCCTGCTCCATCTTTCTGCTTTTTATCTTCTCAGAGTTTCTGTTTCTACATCTGCTCAATGAGAAGTTGGAGTAGATGCTGTCTACATAGCTTTTCCTTCTGACAGCATCCCACCTCAGACCGGACTCCTCCTTGATCAGTGCAGACACGAACATTCCTTTCCCATACATCATTCTCACTCCCTTTCAACCAAAGAAAACAGGTTAAAAGGAAAGCAAATTTACCTACTCCAAACTTGAAAGCTTAAAACTGAAAGTCTCAGAGAGAAATCACACGTACCAGTCTTACTGTGGACAAAAGATCATTACGTATGTTTACTTGGGGCCAAACAAGCCTCTCTTTGAAGTTTAATTATCACAGAATCAGACAACTTCTATATATTGAACACTTGAGTTAACATGGCATTTGTTTTGCCTGCCATTTAAACTCAATTTGTTTTCTACCCTTCTCTTTCCTTTTCCAATGCCACTCTAGCGGTGACTTATTGCACACTATCTGAAAAATCCATATATTTCTCAAGCAAGGTCAGAAAGCTGGTGGGGGGCTCCCGGTCACCAGCCGGTCAAGTGTGTGTTGCTTCAGAGAACCAGTAATGGCATCTGGAAAAAGAGAAAAGAATAAGTAATAACTTGGCCATTGATTTCAAGGACAAAAAGACAAAAAGAAAGTCGAATCAGAGTAATCAGGCATTGAAAGTGCATCTCAAGGAAGCAGCAACTGTAAGCAATATTTCCAACAGAGAGAGTTTACCTGGACCTATAGGAGAGTACTACAGGATGGGTGATAGCTTCTATGTAGAGGTGAAGAGCGTGCCATTTATTCCTGACCCAAAACCCAGGCTGGTCTGCACCCTTCCACAGGCTCAGTGCAGCTGCAATAGTCAACACGAACCCCAATCCTAACCCTCTTCCCATTTGCTTTACTCCTCAGAATTTCAACGTCCTATAAGCACTACTACAACACTTCCAGGTGATCCCAGGTGACTGCATTGCCCTTTTCCCCAGAGCACGTGTGTCTGTGTCCCCTAACATCTCAGCCCCAAGCACCCAGCACAGACGTTTCCAACCCACTCACATCAGTCAAAGTTAGCGTTTGCTGATTTGAGTTCATATTCCCCTTCCAGTACACCAAACCACCCCCCCACACACGCACACACACACACAACCCATAATTAATTAATAAGTTAACGGCATGATTTTTGTCTTGGTAATTAATGACATTCCTTGCGATGAGTATCATCAATAAGAAAAAAACTGCTCCACAGTTCCGTTCTAAGGAGCTCATTAAATTAATTTGGAGGAGCCGGGGCCCCGGGGGTGGCATTAGCAGTATAAAAATACACACAGATGCTGGCAAGGGAGACGCTTGCCAAGGACAAGGCCCAGCAGCCATGGAGATGCACCTCTCAGTTCTCCAAGAAAGAAACTGCTGTGAGGAGCGCAGTTAGTTAACAGCCCCGGTTGCAGTCAGTGTACTGACGGATACGGGACAACACCATGTTCTCTCTGAACACAGTGGGGGCTCGAGAACCTGGCGACATCTGCCCAGTACAGGATTCCTCTAACAATTATTGAGCCAAATGAGACTTTCTCCGAATTACACTGAAGTCTGAGGATCTTGCAGCCTAATCCTCCTTCCTTTCCCTTCTCCATTCATCGTAACCTGAAGAGTTTCTCTGCCTACTCCGATTCCCTTTCTTCTTTTATCTTTTGTGCACTTGACCTCCAAAACAATCGTTTGCATTTTAAATTTATCTCTGTATCTGCCTCCTATAGGTCAGGTCATTGAAACCGTGGAAAGCAAAACCACAGATATGAGGAAAGCGCTGTATTTCTAAATTACATGTGTTACCATAGTACTAATATATTACATCCATTTTAAAACACAAAGAAATGTAAACTGATGAGATAGCAATAGAAATGCAAATTATCTTATTTACTCCCCCCCCCAACCCCGCACACTTTGGATCATCCTATGCACACCTTAGGATACCTACAGAGTATTCTGAAGACCACCGAACAAAGCGATTTCACCTGGAGAAGAGAGGTGCTGGAGGTTAGAAGCGGGAGAGGGGCTACGACAAGGGGGCAGCACGAGCATTCTCGTGGTTTTGCGGTTGTTCTATATCGTATTTGCAGTGGTGGCGACAACAATTTACCCACGTGCTAAAACTCAGAGAACTGCACACAGCAAAAACAATGAATATTACTGGATGCCATTTTTAACAGCTTAAGAAAACAAACAAAAAGGAGTCTAGCAAGTAGTGAGACACGGAGCGTTTATTTTTCTGACCAGGTGAAACACTGTATAAAAACCCACATTTCCATCCTTGCTCTGCTTTTACCTTCAGAGATCAAAATGGCATGACAGCCAACACAATAACGAACCTTCATAGCCACCTCGTTGACCCTCGAACCCTATCGCTGACTGTGGCAGATGGCTGCAACAGCATTTCCCAGTCCACGTGCCCTTCGACAACGTCACCTTGCCACCCCTTCATCAAGAGGTGGGGTTCCCCTCCCCTGGAATCTGCTCTGGCCTTAATGACTCACTTAACAACTGATAACATACAGGAACTTACAGGATAAGTCAGCAAAGGCCACAGAGCTTCTGTCCAAGTCTCTTAGATTTTCTCTCAGACCCCATGCCCCACACTGCGAAAAGCCCCAGGCACACAGACTGGCTTTCTCCCTGGTTCTCTTGCTGGCAGTCCCAGGCGGGGCCATCTCCGAGTCATCCCAGCTTATAAAGTCTAATTTTATACGTCAGCTTGACTGGGCCAAGGGGTGTCCAGATATCTGATTAAACATTATTTCTGGTGTTTCCAGAAGAAATTAGCATTTCAACAGGTGGACTGACAAAAGTAGACGGCCCTCCCCAATGTGGATAGGTACCGCCAAACCACTGAGGAGCTGTTCAGTACAAAACGGTGGAGGAAGGCTGGATTCACTCTGCCAGACCGTGGGAGCTGAGACACTGCCCGCCTCCTATCCTCAGCACTCCTGGCTGTCCAGCTTTAAAACACAGACTGGAATCTACCTCACAGCTCTCCAGCTCACAGACCTTTAAATTATACCACTGGCTTTGCTGGGTCTCCATCCTGCACGTGGCGGACTGTAGAACATCTCAGTTTCCATAATAGCATGAGCTAATTTCTTATTAAGATAGAGAGATGGATATAAAGGCAAAGGGACGGAGTGTTGGTAGAATATAGATGGATCACCCTGGCTGGTGTAGCTCAGTGGATTGAGCGTGAGCTGAGAACCAGGCGGTCCTGGTTCGATTCCCAATCAGGGCACATGCCTGGGTTGCGGGCCAGGTCCCCGTGGGGGCCATGTGGGAGGCAACCATTCATTGCTGTTTCTCTCCCTCTCTGTCTCCCTCCCTTTCCCTCTCTCTAAAAATAAATAAAAATTTTAAAAAAAGAGTATAGATGGATCAAGAAGTAAAAGTAAAAATAGTTGAGTTACTATTATTCTGTATTTCCACTGTTCTGGTAAGAAGAAAAAATATATATATATAGTCATGCACCACATATCAACGTTTCAGTTGGTGACAGACCTCAACTATTACAGTGATCCTATAAGATTATAATGGAGCTGGAAAATTCCTATTGCCTAGTTACTGTGTAGCCATTGTAACGTTGCAATGCAGTGCATTCCTCACATTTGTGATGATGCTGGTGCAAACAAACCTATATTTACCTTTGTGTTACAATTGTCGACAGTATTCAGTACAGCAACATGCTGTACAGGCTTGTAGCATAAGAGCAACAGGCTGTACCACACAGCCTGGGTGTGTAACAGGCTACACCATCGGGTTTGTGTAAGTGCACTGTGATGTTCAGATAGCCCCACTGTGAAGCAGTCTACGGCTGTACGTATACAAATCATGAAGTGCAAACTGTGTACTTTTAATGACTCCACATAACAAGTTAAATGTTCTTATATTTGCATTTAAACCTGACATTGCCTAAATCAAAACAAAAATTGTGGAAGAAAGGAAAAAGCTTTGTATTTTAGAATAGTAGTACACCCTTGGCTCCTTGGTGCTAAGACCCCCAGTGGATGCCTGACACTGTAGATAGTACCAAACCCTATATATACTGTTTTTTTCTTATACATACATACCTTTTCAATTAAAGGAAGCACTTTACAGCTTCTCTTTGGCGTATCAGAATCGCTACCATCACTACTCCTGCACTTCCGAGCCATTATTTAGTAAAATAAGGGTGACCTGAACACAAGCACTGAGATACCTCAACATCAGATCTGATAACCAAGATGGCTGTAAGTGACCCATGGTTGGGTAGAGTGGATACGCTGGACAAAGGGATGATTCCCGTGAAGAGGGAACAGAGCGGGACAGTGAGAGATGCCACCGTGCTACTCAGAATGGTGTGCAATTTAGAACATGGATTATTTCTGGAATTTTCTTTTCTTTTTTCTAGGGAGCTGATTTGAGTGTTTTGTTGTAACTATATCGTACAGAAGTGTACATAATTGGTTTTGTGTACATTTTTTATTTTATTATATTTTTCTATTACCATTTTTCCCTCTTATACGCCCTCATGACCCACAATCACCACACTCTTGTCAGTGCACATGAGCATTTTTTCCTTTTTGATAAATCCCCCCACCCCCTAACTGCCACCTCTGAGCTGTCATTCTGCTCTTTATCTATGAGTCTGTCTCTGTTTGACTTGTTAGTTCAGTTTGTTCATTAGATTCTACATATGAGTGAAGGGTTACTCTTTCTCCACATCCTCACCAGCACTTGACTTGTTTGTTGATTTATAGCCATTCTGACTGCTGAGAAGTGATGTCTCATTGTGGCTTTAATTTGCATTTCTCTGATGATTAGTGATGTTGAGCATCTTTTCATATGTCTATTGGCCATCTATTTGAAACTAGACCACCTTCTCACACCACAGACAAGAATAAATTCAAAGTGGGTTAAAGACTTAAATGTTAGAACTGAAACCACAAAAATCCTACAATAAAACATAGGCATACAATATCAGACATTGTTCATAGCAATATTTTTTAATTACTTTATTGTTGTTCAATTACAGTTATTTGCATCCTCTCCCTCCCCTCCCCCCTCCCCCCACCTCCCCCCCAGCCTCCCACCTCCCCCTTAGCTCCCTCCATGTGTCCTCTACAGTGATTCCTGAAAACGCCTCTCCCCATTGTCCCCTCCCCACTCCCCCACAGCCATTGATAGACTGTTCTTAATTTCAATGTCTCC